>VXBZ01012362.1:957998-1070089 GCA_013399135.1 Heliornis fulica
CGCCGAGCAGCTGTCCTGCCCGGCCCTCCGCCCGTGCTGGGGTTTCGGAGGGGTCGGGGTTTCGCGCCTCCCGGGCTCCAAACGCGAGCGGGAGGCGCGCCGGCCTGGCAGCCCCCGAGGCAGCAGAAACGGCCTCTCCTCTGCACGGCCCCTCCTCCTCCTGCCAGCTTGGAGTGGGGGAAGGAGCCGCAAGCCGTCGGCACCCATCCCCAGCTGTCAGTCAACGGGGCTATTCAGCAGCCACCGCGCACCCCGCAGCGCATCCCGGCGGGTGCCTCTCGCCGCCCTTCCCGCTCGCTGGTCTCTGCGGGGCCTTTCTCTTTGGCTTTCCTCCGGTTTGTGCCACTGAGGGCTGTTGGGTGAGTGGCGACGCAACAGCAGCCGATGGGCCGTTAAAACATTCGGGGATAGGAGAAAGTAACTTTGCTCGAAGCTTTGGAAAGCTGTAATGTTACAAAAATACACGAGTGCTAAAAAGTCAGTCTCTGGATAGTGTTTGTTTTGTTAAGCCCCTTAAAATAGAGGAAAGAGAAAACAAATATTTTGAGACATCCAGAAAAAATCACCAAAATGTCATCACAAAACCGAAATCGTAGAAATTATGTAAAGGCAGGGTTGGCCTCTTACTTTGCCTGCTATGTTCCAGGGAGCCACAAACATAGCAGCAAGAGAGGGACAGTGTCCAAGAACACAAGTTGGAACGGAGAGAGGGGAGACAACCAGCTGTAGCTATTTGTAGCTATAGAGGTGTAACTGTGTGTTTGAATATATAGCAGCAACAAGAAAACTGGTGCTCTGGAAAGGAAGATGTATTGAGAATGAAATTCCTGTTGCTATATACTTGGAGATGCCAAAGGGATCACGGTTCAGGGTTCCTAACAGCTGTCGTTGGACAGCCAGTCTCATTTCATTAGTAAAATGGTAGCAGGTGTTCTCATTTCCACAAGAAAAGAGTTACCAAAAACCATAACCAAGACCATAACCAAGAAACTCAGGACAGGCAGCCCCTAAGCTGAGCAGAGTTCCAGCAAGTCCCCATCTGTCCATGTATTTAGCTGTAGTGTGTGCGTGCCTTCCCTTCCTCCTCACTTATGCTGTAGAGCTATGCTCTTCATGCTGCAGACGTCGCTTGGGCACTGCAAGCACTGCCAAGCACTATGTTTTTAGTTTAGAGGTAGGAACCCATACAGCATGCTTTAATGACCATCGTAAAGAGCCCTGTAAGAACATCAGTAATCGGTTTGCTGTAAGGTTCGTCTCATCTACTTGGCTTCCCATATACCACAATGTCATTCCATAAGATGTTGTAAATCATCAGGAAGCTGCCCAGCAATCAAAGTGAAATGGAGCATGCCCAGATTTAAGATATATGGGTCAAAGAAACTGGTACAGCTCAACACTTTTTTTAATTCCTGCAGGTGTGGCGGGTCATCATTTCGCAGTGTTAATCCTGTGGAATTTAGCTAGGAAGGAAGGGAGGACTCTGGGAATTACTGAAACAGTGTTAGTTGGTTGCTGCCGTGGTCATGTTTTTCTGGATTAAAAGCACTCGGTTCCCTCCCAAGTTAAATAAACAGGGTATCAGCACCAGTACCACCCTTATGAGTACAACTTAGCACTGGACATGAACTGTGTCAAGAGCTTTGACTGACTTGCAGGAGGCGGGTGATGGTTTGTTTTGCTTTCTTGGTATGTAAACAGTGTCTAGATCAATTTGTAATTCTTTTAACATTTCATCACTGTGAGACTCCCTAATCTTCTCAGAGATACCATACCACTGGTAACTTAGCTGCTGTCTTCCCCTGACAGGATGGCATGTTCTTGGTCCTGCCCTTGTCCAGGGATGGCTTTTCTTCCCACTATACCAGGCTGAATACTGAATTCATCTGGGGGACAAAAGCCACAAGATATGGACCATGCACCTCAGGTGAAAGTGGGGAAAAATAACAGAGGTTCCTCAGGCCTTCTACTGCTCCCTGATGGATAGGGCTGGATAATCTCATCCCCCAGGGACCCAGCAGCCGACATTGTCTTCATTGTCTTCAAATATAGGGGCTTTGAAGAACAATCACCTATGTCAGGCATAGCCTGGCAGCTGGACCACACAGGAGTTGAGGTTGCTACCTCTTCTCCAGACTCTTTCTCATAAACCACTGTGCTCTACGCTGCTGTTCCCAGGCTTCTCTATTGTGTTAACATACATCAGCATCCAAGAGGAACAGGGATAGTTCCTAAATTTAGGGCTGTCCATCTGGCAACATTATAAACTTGAAGATTAATGGGAAGGTGACTGATAAAGGTACTTAATGAAGCCTTAAATGGTGTGTTAGAGGAGAACATTTTGTTCCTGCTTATGCTTTTGAGAAGAATACTATGTTTCCAAAGTAGGGAGAAATCTGGGTGTTTTTTTTGGTGGGGTTTTGGTTTTGGGTTTTTTGTTTGTGTTTTTTTTTTTTTTTTTTTTAGGCTTCCAGGCATTGTTTGTGACTCACTGAATTCTTTCTCAGCTTAGCTTCCTATCCACACGTGTGGAACAGCCAGTCTCCAAATCTGTTTACTTACCGTAAATGCTCCATGTTCTGAGGAGAGAAGTAATTCTGCATCTCAAACATGCAGCTTCATATTGCCCCAGAACTGGGTGACAAGAAAGGGAAAGGCTAAACAGAAAGCTGCTGCTTGTTACCTGTTCTGAGGTAAAATGCTTTGCACCAAGTGTTTCTGAGCTCTCTTAAGTCAGCTGAGCACTGTGGAAGGAATAGGACTTTGGTTGGGAGATTGGCTATTGCTCAGCATGTTTGCTAGCTGAATAAAGTCACTACTTTTTCCTTTGAATTTCTGCACAAGTTTGCAAGTGGAGAGATCTCCACCATGGAGGGGCTTCACATGCTCTGTGCCTTTCTGCTTGGAAAAAGGTGAAACTGTGTCTATAAACTCCTAACGCAGTCACATATTACAGAGCATGCTCCCTCCTTTAACACCTAACTTGTTCCCTTTCTGTGCAGTCATCAGACCTGTCTGGCTTTAATAAAGGCCAGTGGGACTCTGGCAGACATGACTCCTTCTGTCTGTTCCACTTCAAGGCTGTCAGTGTTCATTTTAGGCGCATTTCTTGCAGGCAATGCCTCTCTCTGGTAGCTGTCCTTACGAGGTCTCTTCAAATTAGACCTAGTCAGCAACACCAAAGCAATCACTGTCCAGTCACCTACATAAACAAGTTTGTTCCTTGAAATGAGAAAACAGTACAAATGAAAAGTGAATATTGCTGCTCACATAGCTGTAAGTCAAATTCACTGTTACATCCTGATTCAGGAAAGCAGCTTTATCAAGGAAAGGACTTAAACATGTGTTTGTAGTTAATTAAAAGGCCACCTTCAAGTAGAGACCAGTTAAGCATGTGCTTACATGCTTTTGTTTGTGACCTGTGAAAAAAGACTGTAGCTGTAAATGGCATTATGATAATAAGTGAAGAGGGTCTTGCTCTATAAAGAGATTTATTCTTCTACCAGGTAACTGTCTGTAAAATCTAGGCTCTTGGGAAGTTGATGGCAGAACTCCAGACAAGACTTTTTCTCAACCTTGCAAAGCAGATTAAAACCCCCACTTTTTTCCTTTCTGAAACCTTATCTCCCCAGTAAAGAAACAACTGTTTTAAAAATATGCCTGCCTTATGTCCAGTTTTGATCTTTCCTTTCTAGGTGACTTAGTTTGCTTTCATACTATAAAGCCATTCATTTGATCCAGTGGCACTTGACAGCCTGGTTCATCACCTCTGGTGCAACTAACTGCATGGCCAGTCTGTAACTGGTTTTAATGGGCATGCTTTTTTGTGAGGATTTATAGGTAGACTCGAGAATATTTCTCAGCTGTTTTGGTTACCACTTAGTCTGCTTATGATACAATTAGTATTTTCTTGACATTAATAAGTAGGCAGGCAAAATAGTTGCTCTAATCATCTCTGAAGTTAATACAAATAAGGTATTAGTTAAGGCTAATACTTATTCAGCCAATGCTCAGCTAGATCCTACTAGAAAAATCACCACCATATTAATCATTAAAGGAAAAAAAGCCAGAAAAAATGTGGTGTTATTCAGTTGTGTGCACAGCACGGCTCTGCTGGAAAGACAGCACTGGTGATTCAACAGGGGATGGGAAAATCCTGTAAACATGGTACTCGGGGATTGAAAAAGTCTCTTTGAAGCTGATAACATTTTTAATTATTACTGAAATGAATTATCCCTTGCATGACATTTTAAATAAATCATATTGTTAAGCTTTGCTGGGGACAGACACGGGGAGAGGGGTGTGCTAATCACTGTGGTGTCTGCTCCACCTACCTACATTATCAGGCCCTGTCAGAGAACAGACAATATTTTCTGGCATCAAAGTTTTGAGGCAGGAGATTTCATTGGGATAGCATTTCTGCAGGTCTTTTGGTGGAAGAGAGACACTCGGGTCCTTCGAGGTAAGTCCGTACAAGAACAGCTAGTAGGAAAAATTATAAACATGCATGTTCTGGCCTTTTGAGAGTTCAAAGTCAGTTCAAAACTAGTTCAACAAGTGGAGATTTGAAACGTGTGAGGCTGCAGAAATACCTCTGCATGAATCTAGCAAGGAAGATATCCTCTGTGATGGCACATGTTGCCTGAGAAATGGGGCCATGCTGGTGGTACACCTCTGTGTCTCCTGGGAGCTCAGTGGCATCAAGGGCACACTGTGCCAAGATCAGATTTCAGTCCCAGACACTGCACCAGGCCATGTAAGGACTTAGTACGAGAACAGTATCGGCTCAGAAGGAGATCCCCAGGCAAACTGGAGTGAAAACCATCATGCCAACTGTGTTCCAGAGCTCGGAAGAGCCGTGAGCGCAGGGTATGGCATATCCTATAGTTTCTGTGCTGCAAGACAGGCCTGCCAGCAGCACGGCAAACAGCCTGCTGGCACAGGGCTTGGAGGGCATGCTCAGGCATGGGGGCATGCACACGGACTCCCACTCTGACCCGGAACCAACAGGTCTGATCTGGAGGGCAGCCTCAGGCTCACCCTCAGCAGGCAACCTGGGCACACAAAGTCCTTCAAGTGGCTGAGCTCTAGCATGCTCATTGATGTACCATTTATAAATTAAATATTGTGTCAGGTTGAGATGGATGAATTTCCCTTAATTACAGAGATGGTTATATCTATGTAAAAATGATGTAGGAACACCATTTATTTTGCTGCTTGAAGTGTTTTCATTAGATCGTGTTTGGATCTGTAAGTGCTGTAAGCTCATGGCAGAGACTGCCCTTTCTAAGCTGCAGGTATTTAGAAAGAAGCCGTTGTAGCAGGCAGTGTCATGTAGTTAACGCCATCCATTACATGCAACTTTGCACCCACTGTAAGCATTTCCTGCAGATAATAATTTTGAGGTCCATTTGAAAAGTATCTTCACCCAGAGTAGAAGTAACATTTTTTTCAGTCCTGACTATTTAACATTGCTTCTCCCCAGGGCTGGTGCTGTGTTCTGGAACATGCTTCGATCCTGACTCTGAGACCTGCTTGACACTGCTCCTTTCCTCAGGCACCAAATGAGGCCCTCACATAAGGATGGAGAGATGAACATCTGTGCTATGTCTTATCACCTCTTTTCAACTATTTATGGTTTGTCACATCATAAGTCAGTAAGCATAAAAGTGTTAACTTTATGTTCTGTAACTAGTTTTATTCACGTTCAGAATTGCCTTCCAGGCATGCTATTTTGTGGTCAACTTAAGCGGGTCCCACTTAAAGCTGGTGCCAAAAAGGACAGTCACATTTCCCCTTCAGATGTGACAATTCCTGCCCCCAGCCAGGCCTCCGATCGAGCAATTAGGGCATGTGATGCCATGAGGGGCATCAGCTCTGCCTGTCGGTGCAACCAAACTTTTTTTTTCTTCAGCATTAGTTTTCAATCAATTCCACAAGTAAGTTAATCCTATTTACCTAGGGCTGCAGGGTTGCTAGAGCTGGCACACAGGCCCATGTGATGAGAGCAAAGTGTGTGTGTCTGTACTAGCAACAGCCTCTAGCTGCTGATGCTGATCATGAAACCACAGCCTGGACTGGACAATAAGGGAGGGATTCAGGCCTGGGAATTGGTAGCTGACACACAAACATCTTCATATCACGAGTCTCCCTTTAGAGTCAGCGGAGATCTAATCGGAGATCTAATCGGCTTTCTCAGTGGAGCCTGCAATGTGGTTTATCTCCTTCTACAGTAGTATGTACTTGATTAGATGAATCCCATCCTTAGAGTGCGCATTTCTGTCCCTGGCTATGAATAGCTCAGAGATTAGGTTCAGCTAATGAGGTGACTCTGCCCCCAAGTGTTAGTTCCACCCATTTATATGACAAGGAATTTTCTTATTTGTACATTAAAGCATATATTGAGTTATTTAATGCCACAAACTGAATAATGGTGGAAGAAAGAGTACTACATCCATTGGCCTGTCCTGCCAGTACTAATGCTTATGCCAACATTCTAGAAATGTGATGTTCAAAGCTGTAACTTCAAACTAAAATTCACAAGTGTAGGAGAGGTGTTTTGATTTAATTGGTCCCAGGCAGCCAACAGTTCCCTCAGAAGCAAACAGGACTGGTGGCTGCTTCTGGAAAGCAGGCCATTTCTGTAGGTGATTAAGCATGAAGGAGTCTCACTTCAGGTTTTCAAAAAGCCTTCATCTAAACCTTAGAAGCTAATTCTATACAGTTCGTTATGAATAGCTATTTGCACAGTGAGATAGGATCTATGAGCATTATTTCTTGAAAGCTCCATTTGTATTGACCTGCTTTATACCTAGCCAGATGTTTCTATATTAATGTTTGGGAAAACAAATTTCAAATCAGCATGAGTGGATTAAATCATTTGCCACAGTAGCTGCAGAGTAAATGGAGGGAGCTTGTTTCTACCATTGCTAAGATGACAAAGCAAGTATTAAATACAGCAGTCGCAGGAAGGACTTGTCCATCAAGTTTCCAAGTAATCTGTTAGTGAAATATGTGCTCCATATCCCTTATTGACTAACAATGTATATAATCAAGTTAGTTAACAGTGGGAATAAAGGTTTTTCTCCTGCTGTATGTAAACCTCTTATCCAAAAAGCTGCAGTTAAACTGTCTATAACCTTAGGATTGTGAACAATACAAACCAAAGTTCTAGTAATATGAGTGTTCGGTATTTATTAGCCACATATAGTAGTCATACTTTGTGCCTTTGATAATTAGATAAACAAGAGCCTATCTGTTTCTTGGAAATTTCCATAGGAAGATACTCTCCTTGTAGAAAAGGGAATATGTAAATGAGCAAAATATGTGCTTATTTAATGAGTGGCAGCATAGCACGCCAGTGTTGTTAATGCACTAGTACATGCAACTTCTATCACTCTAGTGATATAAAATCACAATAAGCAGTATCAAAATGCATATATATATATATATAGACATTAACCGTTAAAAATCAAAGAATTAATAGATCTTTTTCAAGCTGGTCTTTAGAGCCTCTATGCTTGTTGATAATGATAGCCAGCACCTTTACATCTAAAGGGAGGAATGTTACATGCATGATATTTTAGGTTCCTGGAGACCTGATTGCAACCTAAAAGCACACAGAAAGGCAGCTGGTAGTGCTTGTGTGTTTCCCCAAGGAGTCGTAACAGGCTGGGATTGCATAGTCCTCTATGGGAGGAAACCATACAGTGTATTGCACTCCAGGACACTCTGTGTGGGTATCCTACAGTAATGGAATAATTGGCCTCTCTGAAATGTTTGTTATGGTGACATGCTGACAACACATAGACTGACAAGTGTTATGGGAGGGAAAGGAGGAGCTGCTTGATCTCTATCATTATAATTCACCATGGTCATGATTTCCTGGCATTGACGCTGGCTGGACGTAGCAATTGGGGCAGGTGGGGCAGTCTGGCAGTGGTACCTGGCCCAGCGCTTCCCATCAGGGCATGTAGCAGGACTGAAACTTCTCCTTATTGGGGTGATTCATCCTAGCCCCACATACCATAGTGTCCTCCTGACCTCCTTATTTTTCCCTCACCCCCATAACTGTGTCACACAGCCTGTTAGTGCTGGTTGAGATGATAACACAGGTCCCTCTCTGGCAGCCAAAACCCAGGAGAGTGCATATCACCTAGTCCAGCCATGGGTAAAAAAGTGAATGTTAATCCCTTATCATATTGAGAAGCCCCCTCAGGGTTGCCCAAAAGCCAGGGGCAGCAATGGGAGCTGCAAGCACTGCTGAGTCCTGGGCCCCAGTCAGGCACTTGGCACTCTGTGCTCCTTGGGCAGAGCTCAGCTGGTTGGAGCTCAGCGCCCTATCCTCTGCCTGACATGCCTCACTGTAACCCCAAACTTGGAGGCAACTCAGTTTTGTGTTTCTATATTA
Source organism: Heliornis fulica (assembly GCA_013399135.1). Lineage (NCBI taxonomy): Eukaryota > Metazoa > Chordata > Aves > Gruiformes > Heliornithidae > Heliornis > Heliornis fulica. Next base: position 966,409 of record VXBZ01012362.1, read on the forward strand.
TCTGCTCTACCCAGCAAGGGAACCCTGTGTGGATCTGTCTCTCTGGGCGGCCTGGATAGCGTGTGTGCTCAGGGACCCTCTGGCCCACAGCAAGTTGACAGGAGCAGCAGTGCTGCAACCAGCTCCTCGTACTCACTCCTGTACAGCTGTTTATCTGGGAGAGGTGAAGCCTTTGAGGGGAATAGTTGCCTCCAGCTTTTCCTTTCAAGCTGCATGGCCTTTGGGTGTGCCTGAGTGCCATTATCTGCAAAGTCTCCAAGCAGCCTGCTGAAGCCACCGAGGTGGCAAATCAGCAAATAATTGAACCAGCTTTTTCGGTTTTACTGCTGGAGAAGTGCTTCTGTAGCAAAGCAATAAAGAGAATACAATGCTCCTTTTACATCAAAAGAATATCCAGATACCCAATGTAAATACTGGCCTGCTTTAGCATGCTAATTTCTGTGCTGCTATCTACTTCCCCTGACAGTTTCAGCGAGTTCTTCAGCCCTCTTGAACAATTCTCAGGGTTGTTACTCATAAAGTGAAAAGAGGAAGTAGTTGCATTTCCAAGATGGTCTCAGTTTAGGAGATTTCAAATGACCATAATTCTAACAAACTGCACAGGCGTCTGCTTGCACACAATCTTGGCAATTACAAATGCAGTCACCTTCCCTCTGAGTGACTCTCAGAGGCATCCTCACTTTGGCGTTCACATGTGTGCACACAGAGCAGATGCGGTTCAGGATGAAGGCTAAAAGCAAGGAGCCCTGCTTTCCTAAGCCCTCAGAGGCCATTGTTGGCTGACTCATACTGGAGACCACTACAGTGGTCAAACAATCAGTGTACTAATCTTCATTTCTTCCAGTAAACAAAGAAAACAAAGTGTGACTTTAAAATACAAAGGAAACAGAGTAGTCAGACAAGATGGAGCAAAGACAACAAGAAGGGGAAAAAAAACAAAACAAAACCAAGAAAAGCAAATAATAGGCAGAGCTAGTACTAATTCCAAGTTCTTGCGTCCTTCTGCCAGCTTCACTTGGTAGTTTCTGCAGGTTCCTCTTTAGCTAATATGATTTATTATTAAGACAGTATTTGTAATAGATAGAAGGGTATTACTTTATAAAACCATTCTTCAGGAAGTCATAAAACACTCAGTTTAAAGTCTGTCCTCAAGTGTTTTTGCTTGATGGGTGTTATACTCATGTGGCTTTATTCCACTGAATCATCCCCAGGGAGAGTAGAAATGTGGGATGGTGGGGAAAGAGGTTTGGAAACAAATAAACACTAAATAAAAAAGGCAGGACTTTGTATGCAACTCAGGCCACAATAGCATCAGTGGCTCCCACAGGGCCAGGATTCCTCCTGCATTTGCAATCGAAGGACAAATCCTACTAATGTTGCTCTAGCTTTGCACACTTCAGCAGCTTTCCTCAGTTGTTTGCAATCCTCTCAGTTCATCAGTGTCTGATGTATGGCAGACCTCTCCCAGAGCTGCTGAGCACCCACACTATCATCCTTCTGATGTCACCCAGAACTGAACTTAAAAGACTCATCAGGGGGAGGGGTGAGAATGTATCTAGCTGGAGCTTTTAGTAGGATAGTTCTTAGTATGATCTATTTTGCCAAAAGGGACAGGTTGCTTTGTGAATCCCCTTGTCCTTCACAGTTCTAAGGGAGATGAAAGAAAAAATTACAGATAATCTTAAGGACAAGTTCTCAAGTTATTGCTCAAAGATTCATCATTAGGAGATGTAGCATTAGTAAAACTTTACACCCTGACTCAGAGATTCTCACATCAAAAGCTTAAATTGCACACTGTCATGTTGAAATCTAGCCAGCTGTGATGGAAAGGTTTCAGGCCATGGGGATGCCATCTCATTCCTTAGTATCTTAGCTTTGAAGCCTGGCTATCCCCTAGCTGCCAGTGTCTTCTAGCAAGAGCAGCCACAATTGCTCAGCTCCAGATATTGCAAATGTTTCAGTAGATAAACGAAACATTAAAGAGGATCAATATAAGAGAAAATCCAGAAGTAATATGCTGCAAAAAGATGACCCTAAAACAACAGCTGAAGGGGTCAATGGACTTTTCATTATGACAATTAGCCCAAATTTTGAAAAAAAAAAAAAATAGTTTCCCCATAACTCACAGAGGAAGGAGTAATTGTGAAATGGGACCTAAATGAGAATTCTTATTTATAACACATACTCTGCGAAGGCAATTACATGGAAATCCTTTGCTTCCAACAATGCTGAATTAGGGTTAATGTTTCCACCATTCCAGACAAGTGATAATGAAACCCCAAGTAGTTGAAAATAAACTCCTGTTGTTTAAACAGACACTCTCACTCCCATGCCAAAGGACAATTAACTCAGACAAAATAAAGAGAGAGGGAAAAATATCAAATATTCTCAGTTGATACCTCCTGAGTAATCTAAATAAAATTACGTAACTTTATCCTTCCTCTTTTTTTAAGAAGTAATGACTTCCTACAACAAATAAGGAAGGGTAACATTCATCTGAGGAGCCTCGATGAGAGATCAAAGCACCAGGCACGTTTAGAGACAGGCTCACCCAGTTAAGTCCCAGTGAACTTCCCCTCCTGTGAGGGGAGGGAGTCAGGCTACTGGGCTGTCAATCAGAAGGCTGACATTAACTTCAGTAATAAAGTTAGATGGGTAGATATTGCCAGAGAGGCATTTCCAGTTTACCTAGTGGCTTGTGTTGCTGTGTTGTGAAAGACTCGATAGCTGTGCAAAGACAATATATCACTGTGGGTTTGTTTCTACTAACTACACGCTTAAAATAAATCAGAAACCTCACTGCCAGGTAATGCAAGTCCCAAATAAGGGTTTCCTGGGAATAACAACCAGGTTGAGAATTGTCCAGTCTTCTTTTCATGCATTTGTTGTTATTTATTATTTACCACAGGCAGGAAAGGACTTCACTGGTTATCAGGGGTCTTAAGTGCGTTACATGCACAAAACATGTAGGGACATGCAGTGCTGCAACTGGGTACATGTACTGTGCCTCAGTGCTGCTGAGACTGAAGCAGGACAGGATGACTTACAGCGTGATAAGTTGATCTCCTAGCACTGAAGATGTGAGCAACTACTATTCTTCCAGGACCAGTCACTAGGGAGAACAAGCCTGTAAGTGGAGGAAGAGGCTAACTGATTTGTGTCTGGTTACTAAAAGGAAGAGTGGAAGACAATTCTGTGTTTGCATATGCAGAAAGCTGTCCTTACTATTGCAAGGATTTGATTTCATTCAGTGCTTTTCTTGATTAAGCTTCTAATTTTATGTAAGAGAAAAAGCTATGATTTTACTATAGGATCACTAGAAAAAAAATATTCATTCACAGCCTGGTACTGTGAGATACTGGATTAGGACTAAAGCTGACATTGTCATTGTTAGTACCTGTTTGTCTGATAATAACAAATCTATGCAAAAGTCTTTCTCCAACTGTGTACCAATACGAGTTGGTTACATGCAGTGTATCTTTTATGTGTCCACTAATAACACCAAAGTTGTTAAGTAGTATCATTCACCACTACACATCTGAAAGCACGTGACCCACAGCACAGTAATTTCATAAGGGTGATTTTACTTTATTTATTTTTTAAATTGTTTGCCCAAGCTGAAGACGTGGCTTGGTAGGGGGTGCAGGGGTAGGACCTGGAGCAAGCCCATTTCTGATGGAGAGTTTTTCATGCAACTGAAGCAATGCAGATATGGCAGGCCACTTGCAAACACTTGAAATCATTATAATAATGCTGAGCTCAGACTTGACTCCTGTAGCAAGTGCTATTTCACCTCCAGAAAGTGAATTCAAAGATAGAATCTAAACTGTAAAAAAATAAAATTTAAAAAAAATTAAAAGCAAGTGGTCATTACAGCATCTGGTCAGCTTGATCCAGGCTCTAGGATTTTATGTAAGAAGGCACTGCAGAGACAGATTTGAAAACAAAACTCACAGTTACTGCCTGGCACAAACCCAAGGCTGAGTTCTCTGGCTGGGATTGCCATTCAGTTGAGCTCATTCCCTGGAGCACAAGCAGAGGACCACGCTTCCAAGGCTGTGATTAACTCACTGCTTCTTGCCAACACACTTAACTGTCAGGTTTGCACCCACGGCCATGCCAGCAGCAAGTGCAAATTAGCAGCAGTTACAAAATCAGCCTGCCATGGATTCTTTTAGCCAGAACATGAGATGGCAAAATGAACATGGGAAGAGGTTAAAAACATGCACAAGTGAAGGCTGTGGTTGTTCATACACCAATTCTGGTCTAAGCCTCTGAAACATGGTTTCCAGGGCTCTGGAATTTCCAGAGAAATTCCCTGAATTTAGGCAATGCGGGGTCTAGATTTCAGTCCCTTACTTAATAAGATCATTAACTAGAAAATATGGTTTCATGCCCTTTCCCCTTTTGGTAACACATGGAGCCCCAATGAGTGTAGCTATGCACAGAGATAAGCTCCTCCTGTAGCCTCCAGTTTTGTCTTGAGACCTCAGGCACTAAGGCAGAAATTTGGCTTTGAAAAAGAGTGGGAAATTTAGAGCAGGGAAATTCACTCATTGCAACTTATAGAGATTTAGTGACAGATTCTTGTTTGCTCACCTTTATTCATCACACTGATCTGTGCCGGCCACATTGCTGAAGCTGAGTTAAGGTTGGTGAAAAATGGTCTTAGACCTGACGAGAGCAAGGCCCCAGCCTGCCTGCAGGCAGAGGGGTCACCATGACTGTGTGATACAACAGCAAATCTCCAAACCCACCTGTCCCATCAAAAACTGGCATAATGGTGAATTTTCCTAGCTTTCAGTTCACCTGGGGAAAAATATTTTAAATGTGCCCTAGAGGTAATTCTGTAATCATTCTCATAAAAAATTGTTATTTTTCCAATCAACTGAATACTTCCTTGATGATATAATTTTCTTTAACGCTAATGCTTCCTCCTGCTTGTAGTTACAACCACAAAGTACTATAATCCAGTGCAAGGTAATTACAAGGATCATTGCCATCAGAGGTATTTGCTTCACCTCCCAGGAAATCATTATTTGTCGTGATCTGCCATTCACCCCAATGGCTTTGTTTATGTTATCATCCAGGTGTCAGAATGTACATATTATCTTTTCCTAGTGGCATCTAAAGATTGATTAGTTGTCGTCAGAAGAGACTCAACATGGCAATTAGTACTAGAGTTGGCCAGAGACTTTAACACTTGCATTTGTCAGGAAGGATTTTCTGAACTTCCTGGATGACCTAAATAGCTGTCTAACTTTGGGGACACTGAAATATTCCCTGACGGTGTAGGAAGAGCTGAGAGGTCAGGTAGATAATACTGCTTCTGTTTGCAATTGGATGAGCAGAAAAAAACATGCATTCACCGTTCCCTCATACTATGTACAACTCTGGAGAGGTTTGTGCAGTACCCGAGCTTGGCTGAGGACTATTGGTGTAAATTCTTGTCAAAGAAAGCCTGATTTAGTAGAAGCTGAGCTGGAGAGCTCTACCTAAAGTGACCTGTTTCACTTCTGTTGATAAAGATGGATGGTTTGCTCCTGCTGTGCCCTTGGCAGCGCTTTTCCTCCCCAAATAGCAAACAAGTGTAAGTATTTACAAATGTCTAGTATGTCTAATGCTAATCAAGTTGAAGTCCAGCCAAGGGTTCGCTGAATTTGAAGGAAAGCTTGTCATTTGCTTTACTGGGCTTCTGTTCTGTGTCCTTGGGTCTTCAACTGACACAAATGTGCAAAAATTTGTATTATGCATACACTTACTTCCGCTGACCTGGCAAGAGCAGGACCTGCTAAAAGAGCTGATTAAGCAGTAAAATGTATTTAGCTGATATTTGTGCAAATAAAAACATTTTTCAAATTAGCATGAATAATGGAAAAAAAATTGCAAGTTCTAGCCAAATATTCAAGCACCTGCTAAGTACTCACCATACTCCTCATAAATCTTCATGTTGCATTAATTTTCCACAAAAAAACCCACCCAACAAAACCACATACAGACATTGATAGTGGAAGCTGTGTTACTGGTTATTACCCACTGCATGTCATGTCCAAGTCAGAGTTTCATTTGCTGAGGAAGTAGACATGATGCATTGAGACAGTAAAGAACAACGGAGTAATAACTGGGCCCATAAATAACCTCTGCTAGAACCAGGTAGCCCAGCAACAGCATCATCCATCAGTCAAGAATTAAAACAGTCAAAAATGAAAGTTAACTTGCCAAAAGTTTTCATAAATATATTTTCTTACCCAGAAAGCACCTACATTGAAAAATAAGACAGTCTGGAGCTAGCAAATTCTAGGTATCTCTGTAGCCTTTCTTTTCCCTTTATATCATAAAACTCTGGCATGAATTCATTTCTTACAATACAAAGGATTTTTTTTCCAAATAAGCTTCATTCTTTCATGGCAGCTGAGCCTCAGAAGTGCACTTTGCCTTCAAAATAATATGTCAGATAAAGCCGCTGTTGCCTTTGGTATAGTAACTTCTCAGCATTGCTGATCTGGCTGAAAGCACTGTAACAGTATGTGGTGTTAAGCTATCGGGCTGCGGAGCTTTTAAAAATTGTAAAGATTAATGTTTAACTTTCAGCTAACTTTTAAGGTAAATATATAAATAAAACTCACTTATAATACCTGATATGGATTATACTGTACGTAGCCTTAATTAGGCCAAAGTCTTCCATGGTGCTGAAACGCCTATTAAGCAGCCAGTAGGGCTGGCTTCGGCTTCTATGCCCGACACACCAGCTTTATAGCTACTGTGATTCCTCTGGTTTCACATAGATTACACAAGGGAAGAAGACAAAGACATGTCCTAAAAGCTGTCACTGTACCATTGCTGTGTCCAACTGTATTTTGGACTACGAATGCTAGAAGCGTTGCTTCTCGGGAAAGGGACTTCATCTCTATTGGCATGGCAAGAGGTACACTGTTGTGTGGTTTAATCTGCAGGGCAGCTAAAACAAGACTGCAGGTGTTGGGTCACTCCCCCTCAACCCCACCCCCAGTGGGATGGGGAAAAGAATTGAAAAGAAAAAGGTAACTCATGGGCTGAGATAAAGACAGTTTAATAGGATGAAAAAGGAAGACAATACTACTACTACTCCTACTGATAAAATAATATACAAAAGAAACAATTGACAGCACAATAGCTCACCACCCAAATCCAGTGCTTAGCTAATTTGAGAGCCATACTGCCACCCAGTCAGCTCCGTTACATACTGCACATGACATTGGCCAATTTGGGTCAGCTGTCTTGGATCTGTCCCCTCCCAGCGTCTTGGGTGCCCTCCCACACCTTCTTAAGGCAGTATGAGAAGCTGGAAAGTCCTTGACTGCTCGGCAATAACTAAAATACTAGTGTGTTATCAACATTGTTCTCATCCTAAATCCCAAACATAGCACTACAACAGCTGCTACAGTAAAATCAACTCCATCTCAGCCAAACCCAGGACATAGAGGCACTAGGATGATGAGCAGCAGAGTGAGGAGCAATCTCTTTTTTTCAGATGAAGACAAGACCAATAGCAGGGACCTTCTGCTCTGCACTGTTTCTTGCACCTGTAGGAAAGTGCGGGAGATTGATTTGTGCAGTGAGCGCCTGTGAACCAGCTTGTGACACTATTAGGACCAGATCACTTCTTCCTGGGCTACTTACCAACAGTGAGGGCAAAAAATGTTAAATTCCTTGTTATAAAGTACTTTATAATTGCTCCAGAGAGATTTATCTCTACACCTGTTCTATGATATAGTGTGGATCAATTGACCTATTGATATTTATATTTAAAAAGAAGCCTGGTGGTTTTAAGCCTGATTTCCTCTAAGCATTTTATTGCTTTCACGCCATTTAAGGTCAGTAGTCACATGGAATGGTGTGGTCAACTGCCTGCAGAGGGGACAGTTAACTAGGTTAATCATTAAATAAATTACTTTGGTTACTCACCGCTATTTTCTCAGTAATTTCCATTCCCTAGTACATGCACTGCTGCCCCAAGTCAGAGACCAAAGTGGTTGTGCCCGAAGAGTAAAAGAGATGTCCAGGATTACAGTGCTGGCCCTGAGCAGCCCCTGTGATGAGCCTGTGACAAATGGGAACTTAAGGCTCAGGACAGGATCTTGATCAAGGTCACACAAGAAGGCTGAAAATCAGGGATCTGCTCCACGTTTTTCAAAGATGATGCAACTTCCCCTCCAGTATATCCTTGAGTTAAATTATGTTCTGTTTATATAAAACTTTTGTAACTTCAAATGTGACTTCTATGTGTCATTTATATGCCCACAACTATTCAAATTCCTGATACCTGTATTAAACATAAATTTATCTCATGACACTCAGTGTACACCATTATTATCATCCTGCAAAGCTTAAGCTGTACCATATACATATGGTCAAACTTGCCTTCGCCTTAAAGAGATAGGTATACCCATCAGCATGATGGCCATGCTTTGCAAGCACTCTATAAGCAGACACTATTCCCATAAATTTTCTATTTACTTTCCCAAGTATATTTGAGAATTAGATCTTGAAGGCAATTCCAATGCTACAAACATGCTCTAGGGAAAAAAAAATAAGCTTTTGTAGGAAAATGTGAATTGCAGTACTGCAAAGCAGAAATCCTGAGAGGATCAAATACCATCTCCAGGACACCTCTTGTGTTTGACAAGTATTGGTATGAAGTTCTTATTTCAAAAACTGTAAGAGACCCTGCAGTTATCATATTAGAAACTTCAAGAAGATATTGTGAGTAATGCAGCTTAAATAGCTCAGTGCTACAGCTGTAACTTGGGCTGTTCTCAGTTATTTCTGCCACTGTGATTGATACAGTGTGCACTCTCTGTAGCATTTCTTATTCATAATAGTGTAATTGTTAACTAAGACTTTGATTCAACTATTTTATAAAACATGCATAAAAGGTGCAAAATGGCAAATCGAAGATAATTACAATTAATTGCACCAACAAGCAATAAAAGCACCTATAGACTAAGAAAATCAGCACCTTCACAGGAACACACTTAGGTAAATTTTCAGTTTAAATGTTGTACGACTATGGATAGATGAAAGGAAATTCCCAACAATTACAGGACAGCAGTGCCATCTTGAGGACACTGGAGAAATAAAAGGAAGAGGAAAGCTGCAGATATTCCTCTGAGAGTTATTTTGTTTTTAAATGTAGAAATTACTTGTTCTATCTATACACATCAAGAAATAATAATAAAAAAAGATGACTGTCAGGCCATTTCCTTAATTTTCTCTTGCTAAAAGCAAAGCATGTGCAAACACCATTTCACAATACAGTGTTTCCTGAATCGTGAATTACCAATCTATTTTCTTTGTTACTTGGTTTCCTCCTTTCGGTTACCGGTACCTGCATTTTTCAGATGATGAAGCATACAAAAAACTCTTGCATCCTACATATGGTTTTGGATTAGATGAACACTACTGCAGATTCTACCTTTTGATGTTTTATGGGCTACATATACATGAAAACCACTAGAACTGCATTGCAGATCTTTCAGTTCTTTTCAGTTCAGGAAAATAAAGACCTGAACATACAAACATGTTGAGAAAGCAAGGATTCACCTCCCAAATACACGTGAGAATCCTTATCAGAGTGAAAGAATGCAGAAGGAAAGCTGCTCTGATCCACATAGCACATCAGCTTTGGCTGTGCATACTTGCCAGCTGGGTAATGACTACCAGAACCGTGGTAGTTTTTTAGACTAGCAAACCAAATGGTCATATTCTGCTTCTCTTATGCAAAGGCCGTGGTGAAAAGGGAACTGCTATGCAAGCAAACATGGTTAAGATCTGCTGGGTGCTTGAGTTCTGCTAAAGCAGAACTGTTATTTGGTGACACAAGTATTTGTCTCTGAGCAAATATGACAAATTAAACTGAGGTTTCTGGTAAGAATATATATAATATATATATGATTTACAGTGAGATTCTCTGGTGGGACACAAAAGTATACAGTAATCCATTAAACTCAGATGAATATATGAAAGCATCATGAGTGGAGTTTTTCCTAGCCCTAAGTGTTTTTTTTTATTTATTTGGGGTTTNTTTAGTAAAACCCACCTAGAATACCTCCTTAAATAGTATTCATAGCCCAATAAGAAAAAAAGTTTTGAAAATTAGCTGTTTTCTAAAAATTTATGTTTTAAGGCTTTTCAACCAAGAGTTAAAAGATCTTTATATAAATACATGCCAGACATAACAGTTCCAAAGGATTTTTTAAAGTTAATGAGCCTGAGATTCTCAATGCAACTTACACCACCTTAAGCAAGCAACTCTGGTAGATAATTGTGAAGGGAAAGATGGAGATACCTCATCAGCTTCAAGAAAATAAGGATTTACTATCCAAAGTACAGTTATCCCTCCCCAAACACAGGTGCCAATCCCCTGGGTGGTGTCCCACGCAGGACAGCAATCTCGGGGGTTTGCTTTGTAACTCAGTTATAAATTGTTGTTTCAAATGCTGTACCCTGAAGAAGGCCTTCCAGGAGCTGACTGACAAGCCACTCAGCTGCCCATGCAGAAAAGACTATAAAACTCATAAATTATTCTAAGCTGGTCCATCACACCCTTTAGTAAAAAACATGAAACTGAAAGTAGCCAGCTTTGATAAGTCACCTAGTTAGCAGGAAGAGGTAGCATAAAATCTCTTTTTTGGAAGTTAAAATATTTACAAGTGCAGACAAAAAGTCATTTAAAAAAAAATCTAGTTTAGAATATTCATTCTTTATATCTTCTGAAGAGTAGTGTATGCTAAACAGGAGGATAAAAAATTTTTTCTTTAATAATACAGTTCATTCAGCTCATTTTATTTGGTATCGATACTACTTGTTTTTATAATATAATCTCTTGTGCTTTTATTATGAGCTACCTAAGACTAAGAGTTTGTAAAACAACTATTAAAATATATTTTTAATAGGTTCTAGTTTAAAGATGGAAGACACAAGTATCTATCTTCCCACATACTTAATCAACTCTTAAAAAAGTTAAATACTATACATCTGTGTTACAGTTTCAGCGCATAGCCAAGATTTGTCTGCTCTTTAGTTGACATTTTTTTTCCAGTTCAGAGAGTGCTTGAGCCCGTAGATTTGCAGCATATAGATGTTTGAGATCATTGCATTTCCCTTTGGAAAGGGGATATTTTTCCAAATTAACAGGAGGCACAGTGTTGTTTTCACTTCCTTCAAATTGTACTTTCTTCTTGGTTGTAGAAAAGGGGAGCAGAAGCGTGTTATCTTAAGAAATAAATAAAAAAAGTAATGAATTAGTGCATCATTCAGTGTTTATTGCTTAGCTTATATCTTTTAACACAGTTACCAATTTTGCTAACTATCTATGCCTTTAAGTGATCTAATTAAATGGATTTCAGTTCATAGCAACAATTCTTTTCCATTTTTGGAAGAAAAACTTATAATCAAATTATTTGTGGTAAAAGCACACAGATAGATGCATTTTCTAGGGTATGCCTCCCAGCACCTAAGGAGATAAGACATGGGGCTTCTTCTGAACGACAGAACAGCAACATAATCCGCTTCTAGAGCAGAGATGAAAAACTGGGCTCTCCTATTGGAAAACCTTGTCCTCACCTCAGCAGCAAACCCAAGCTATCCAGTGGTCTTTTACATTACCCACATTATTGCAATTCTACCCTTGTATTAAATCAGTGGGGTACAAACCAGGGTCTGATTTCAGGAATAGTGAGTTTAGGTGCAGTAACAATTAGCAAGTTCACTTCATTAGAATTTTCACTTCAGCCTGTGGACAGGAATTTTCATAGTAGAGCTATGTAAGAAGGACTGAACTGAAGGGGCTAGTGAATGTTTCAACGTGTTGTAGTCTCATCAGTAAACTAGTATGTGTTTTAACATCAAATCCTCTCCTAAGAATCAGAAAAATCCTTGCAAATGTAGGGTAGCATCTAGGACATACTCTTAGAAACCAGGAATTTTGGTATTCCATTTTACTGTAAAATAAACCACAAAACTGACTTTGAAGAAAAGTTGGAGAACACAGATCTGTACAACGCAATCCAGTCAGAGTACATGAAGATAAGAGAACCAACCTGGATCACATAGTAATGGACTGTTTCACCAGTAGCAGCAAAGGGCTAATTTTAGAAATAGTATTACAGGAGTACCATGGAATGAGTTTGAAGAGCAGTGAACATTGTGACAAGTGTTGATTCAAGTGACCTACAGATGTTGCAAGATTTGGTTAGTCTTGTATAACCATATTCAGTTCCCTGCATTGTCTGCCTTGAGCTATTAACTACTCAAAATGGTTCTGTCCATCTTCAAAAAATCAATACCCCTGGTTAAGATCAAAATATCATGTAAGGGTTGGGAGATGCAGAAAAGCAGCAAAAGCTGAAGCTCATTTAACTTCAGTTATCCAGTTCTAGAGGCAACATCAGAAAGCCTACAGCAAGTTTATTCTTTGATACATTAAAGAATATAAAACTAAGTCAGACAAGATCATGAGAAGTGGAACTCTCAAAATTCACAGGAATGTCAGAAAGAGCTCAAGTACCACTAATTTCTGGTGGCATTTTACTTGTGTTCTTTCCTGCTGTGATAGGCACTTAAAAAAAAGACCACAAAGCAACTTCAGTTTTATTTATAGCAGAGGCAATGATCTGCTTATCTTACTTCATATGAACAAAACTACATGACAGCATTGCTGCATGTTAAAGGATGTTCATACTTCTTTCTTCCACAGTACTACTTAGGACCCAGCTATTTGATATTCTGCCTATATTTCAAAATGCATTTAGACACTTGAATCATTTTCACTGTTACAGATTGATGCAATGAACAGGTGAGACTACCTCTTCTAACAGAAAGGACTAAACAATCAAGGCTGAAGTGAAGGTCAGATACTTACAGAGTAATAGTCATGGTAAACCAGATTGGACTACAGGCAGTCAGGAAGCATTATCGCATATTCAAAGCTTCCCCCCTCCCCCCCTTTCCTCTGGTGACTTAAACCAGAGTATGACAATAGTCATTACTATTCTTCAGAGCTTATATGATATACCAGTCACAGATGGATCACCTGCAACAAATATTTCCCATCTTGAAGTTTTTGGGTGTTGAACTAAAGTTCAAGTGATTAGACACATGCAACTATTTTGGACTATGAATTAAATTATTAAAATGTGTAATATATAAATATTTAACTAATAAAACATTAAATATTAATATGTGATTTATTAAAGTTAAATGTAAGGGCTATAAAAATACATCCATAAATAAAATAAGTACAGCTCTGAGAAAGTTTGGGTTACAAGTCAGCACTTCCCTTAGCTCACTGCAAGAGCCTAACTTCCCACACAGCACAGGACTGTAGTCACACTCATGGCTGGGCATTATTCATTGAGTCTTTTTGCAAGACAAAACATCAGGAGTCTCTTCCCAACCACGCAGAGGTAATCGGGGTTTGAATCCCTACAATAGCACTAGGTACAGCACGTTGAGAATCAGGGGCATCTTTCTGGCCATACCAGCCTATGTTTATAAGTGCAAGTGGCTTCTTGTGTGTTTTCATACCTGGACCACCCACATAAGATGATGTCCTCTGCTGTTTGTAGAGATTGTAGTTCCTCGTCAAGTTTTCAGCTCTGTTTTGAAAAGAGAAGTTTAAGCTTTACATTGTAGGATTGTAGAGTTTCTAATGTAGGCAATTAAAGGTTTGTAAGATACCTAGCAAGTTTGTCCTCTGCCAGTCTCTCTCGTACACAGAGTTCCCGTTCTCTCTCTGAAAGTAGAAATATGGTGGCACACAGTGTTAAAGGGTGTTAGTGGGATCGTGCAAGATGGATTTTCTTGCAGAGAAAGACAGACAGGCAGATGCACCCATGTTTCTGCTTCTATGTCTCTAAGGGCAAGATAACTGCTGTGTAGATATCAACACACTGATAAAGCACTAGACAAGTACTCTGAAATGCTAGGCATGGTTCTCCCCATCCCAAACTGTTGTACATGCAACAAAGAAGCTATAACAGCTCTCTATTTCTCACATTAACTCATGACACCAGATCTAAATGTTTACATACCAGATATTATAATTCAGCTATGACTAAGCACCTTGTTTACAGCAGCAACAACTGTTATTCAGGCTCAGAAAGCTATACGGTTAAAATCTATATTACAGAGCCTACTGCATATGCAAATAGGTATTTTATGTGAGCAGGAAACCTCAGCACTTGAGGACCAGCCACCTACAGTTTCACAGGCAAGCTACCTGTACGGTGATGCTTCTAGAAAAGCAGTTGACAAGTTAATGCAGCTGTATTTTGCTCCAACATCAGGATCACCTTGGGTTACACATTAGTACAGCCAACATTAACTTGCATAGAGTAGGTGAAGAGCAACCTACACTGTGCTGTTATCAATATATCCAGACCCTACTTCTCTGCATACTCTAACTGCCACTTGTGTTTAATAATCTTTCCAAACAAGACTTCTGTATCCAAGCTGCCAATTATATCTTAATAACTTAAGAACTAGTTTAGACAAGTAAGCCCAGACATTCTTTAGTCTTTAGACAGAATTCTAGTAGTGAATGCAGGAGTATGATATCCTGGTGCATTAAAGTGAGGGCTTTAAAAACTGATGACCACTTTTCCTTCCTCTACACTTATTCTTTTGAATCAGAATCCCACTACCACCTCCTTCCCAAATTGGAATAGCATACGCTCCAAACGTTGCTCTCTGTCTTTAATGGCTTGTTCTCGCTCCTGTAATTGTTGCTCTTTCCGTTTCAGTTCATTCGCTACAGCATCTGAGTGCTGCAGCCTTTCTGGCTCCCATGATCTCTGGCCTCTTTTATCAGAAATTTGTCTTTGTTCTTCTGTCACCAAGTCTGCTATCAAGGGGTGTTGTAGAATATCTTCAACAGAAGGTCGGCAATAATCCTAAAGGACAAACATTAACAGGTACCATCTATAGAAACATTAAGGACAGGGATTCCCAAACAAGACCCACCTCAGGTGGATACCAGTTGAGGTGCTACACAGTAAAGAAGTTGTAGAAAAACAGGAATGGGCAGCACAACCAGGTAACAAAAGATGAGGGAGGAGACTGTTACCAGCGTTCAGCTCCAGAATCTGCAAGTCTGGCTGTCCTAGTCCAGGCATCTGCTCCTTTCAGAGCCTGAAATGGGGTGGTAAGCCTACAAGAGGCAACTGTCAGAACCACTTCTAAACACTGTTTTAACCTTGAAGTTTAGACCTCATTAAACATACTGTTAGGAAATTCTGTATAAGCCAATAGAGAGACAGCCTTTTTGCATCCTGTGAAGATGACACTTAGGCAGCTACCTTTGTTTAATGGACTCAAAGCTTGATTCATCCTTCCTTTCCCTAGAAGTGATCTTGCCAGTTAGAAGGTGATAGCAACCAGTACTTCAGGTCAGTTTGTTTTGTAACTCAGAAGTAAAACTAGTATTTCAGTACTAGCTCAACTTATAAGTGGAAAAACTAGTCATTGATTCTTACCTTTACATTCAGCATCTCTTTGAGAAGTTCATTCAACTGCTCCGAGTAACGATATGGTATTCGTCTAAACTTCCCTTCCCTTATCTTTTCTGCCAACTCCTTTTGGTTGTAAGCTCTGAAGGGAGGCCTGAAAAACAACATTTTTCTTGGATTCTTTCACTTGTTTTACAGGACTTTCATTTTTAAAGCTATCAGACTGAAAAAAAAGCAACCAAAGCATTGTTTTCACTACAAGCAAAGCCAATACAGAAATAAAAATCTAGGACTAATGTCAAACACTTAACCTTTCACCTACATAAAATCTAATCACAAATGCATCAACAGGTATGTTTCCACATTGTTACACTACTATACTTACAAGAGAGCACATAATTCATACAGGAGACAGCCTAGAGACCAGATGTCAGATTTTTCATTGTATGACGTGTGGTTCATTTGTTCCTAAGAAGAGAACAATCTTAAGTTTCTTTAACTAAGACATTGTTCTACTGCTGTAGGATACTCAGCTATTGCTCAGACCTGAATTAAACTGTTACTTTTAAGCTCCCATCTTAACCTCAACAGCTACACTTGCTAGCAGAATTTTAACAAGTTATGGAATACCATACTGTAGAAGACTGAAGCATTGCACCAATCTTCAGTTTCGGTCCCAGTTTCAACTCCCTGTTTCAGTCAACATTAAACTTTCCCTCACAAAACACACCTTATCAGGGAAAATGACTCATTCTTGCTTATTTCCATGACAAACTAAAACCCTACCATCAAGAGGTAAGAAGTAACACCATAAAATATGTGTTCCATCATCCCTGTTCCTTCTCCAGAGCAAGATACTGCAACATAGCTACCTTATGCATCTAATATTCCAATAACATATAAGAAATGAAGAATCACCCTAATCAGAAGGCACTGATAGTGTGAGGCAAAAAAGGAAATTAGCACAACTGCAAAGTAACCTTGTCTCCAGAACTTACACATGCTATGAAGAAAAGTCACCTGCATTTAAGACTAGTAACTCTTCATTAAAAACTCCCAAGCATTCATATACTGAGATCAACACTGCAGAAAGCAGTTCTTAGAGGAACAAGAGGGAAGATAAGGGAGGTCTTACAGGAGACATATAATATGGAGTTCCAACAAATGTTTTGGCAAAGCTGGTGTCATGGTGCAATATTCTAGCCAGTCCAAAATCCCCAAGTTTCACATTCTGTTTGCCATCTAGAAAGACGTTTGCTGGTTTTAGATCACGATGCACGGTGACTCCACCATCACTCCGCCTGTGACATTCCTTCAAGGCCAGTGTCAACTGAGTCAATACTCTGAGAACAAAGCTTTCTTCCAAGTAATGCCTGAAATATGAACACATCATTTAACAAGGTTATTCTCTGAGCATCCATCAGCTTAAGTAGTTGCTACCAGTCTTAGTTCTGTAACTGTTTTTCATACAGCTGCTAAACAACACTGAATCAATCCCAAGAGGTTTACAGAAAGCTGACAGCAACATACATCTACATATGCTGTTTTAAACAATCATTCCAAATATGTTGGAAGACATCTAGACTTTTATCTCAGAACCTCCATAATATTCCCTTCACCCCCAAAGGGTCTAACACACATAGCATTTCCATTACTTGCAACTCAAATATCACATTGATGCTTTTGTGATGAGATCTGCCCATTTGGTCACTTACAATAACAGGATTGTGAAACCTATTAGGATTGTGACTCCTAATGTGAAACCACTGGTATGTTTGGGGGCAGCTGTCACACCATTTTAGACTTTACTCACAAAGCAACACATATGGTGTCACAGAATTCTTTAACTGCTACAGTTAAGATCAGACCAAAGTAAAGCCAGATCAACCTGGTGTCTCCAGACACAAAGTACTTTTTAACACTGAGTTAAAAATAACTTTTTTGCACATATTTTGGTGTTCTATTAAGAAAACAGGGTACAAGTTGTCTTACTGCTGAGCAAGCCAAAAGAACCCACAGATCAAGGTACCTCTGCTACAAGACCTGTTTTCTGAACACCAGACATAGCATTGCATCAAAAAGCCCTTTCAACAGCTCCTGCCTTGTAAGAGAGCTCAGGTTTTTTTATACTATTTGGGCCTAAACATCCAATCAGTGTACTCATTAGCAGAGTTCTAAACACTGTTGTAACTTTGTACAACTTTTTCACATTTCAGAAACACTGTTGGGTCCAAAGGCTGAGACCTGAAGCTGTTCAGAAGTTACTAACATGAGATACATCTCACACTGAGATTTTGCATTTCATTGCCCAAGACATTCCATTCCAGATACTCCAAAAACAAATGGGTATCACCTGCCTTTCTTTTGTGCACCTTGCAATTAAGCTAGCCAGGTCACCTCCATCACAGTACTCCATCACTATGTACAGGGTTGTGCTGCTTCTGTCGATGATCCGGTCATAATACCGGACAATATTGGGATGCCTCAGCTCACGAAGCAAATTCACCTCTGAAACAAGCATCTGTTTTTCTGCTTCAGTCATTGACCCGTAGTCAAGTTCCTTCCATACCAAGACCTGGGGAGGCAAAAAAATAACTAAACAGAACAGCATATAGAATAGAATCACTTGGGTTGGAAGAGACTATTAAGATTAAGTCCAACCACAGCTAACCCTACCTAGTCCACCTCCAGACTATGCCCTCAAGCACATCTACATGCCTTTTCAGTGTAGTGGTGGTCAGTCCACCATTTCCCCAAGCAGCCTGTTCCAATGCCTGAGAACCCTTTCAGTAAAGAAATTTTCCCTGATGTCCAACCTAAATCTCCCCGGTACAATTTGGAACAATTTCCTCTTGCCCTGCTACTTGCTACCTATGAGTAGAGACCTACCTCCACCTCTCCAGACCCTCCTGGCAGGTACTTGTAGAGAGCGACAAAGTCTCCCCTTTTCTCTAGACTAACAAGCCNCGATCTGCGTAGCGGTGCTCAGCGCCACCCCCCCACCGCCCGGTACGGCCCGCCCCCGCCTCACCTTGCCATCGGCCTTGCGGCGCACCTTGCGGCACTTCCCGTAGGAACCGGCGCCGATGGTGAACAGCACCTCGTAGTCCCCAGTGCGGCCGGGCATAGCAGCACGACCACCACAGGCTCCCACTGGAGCCTCTCCGGCACCCGCGCCGTTTAAACGCACCGCCCCTCCCTCTCATTGGACGTGCTTCGCAGCCCCGCCTACGCGCTCCGCCTTTCCATTGGCTACGTCGTGGTAAACAGTTAATGCCAGGTTACGGCCGTTACAACGGTCGGGCGGTGGCGTCAGGTAGCCATCGCGAGAGCGGGCCGCGCTGCTTCCCGCCTCGCCCCGCGGGCACCCTGCGGGCACGGCACGGGCAGCTCCGCCTTCCCGCGCGATTTCCCGGAGCGCGGAGGGCTACGGGTGTCCGTCCTTCCCCGCAGATCGGGTGAGGCGCCGGGTGGCCTCCCGGGGTTCCGCCGGTTCGGCGGCTCCTGGTTTCCTTTCACAGAATCACAGAATATTAGGAGCTGGAAGAGACCTTGAAAGATGATCTAGTCCACTCCCCCTGTCTGAGCAGGATCACCTAGATTAGATCACACAGGAACATGTCCAGGTTGGTCTTGAATGTCTCCAGACAAGGAGACTCCACAAACCTCTCTGGGCAGCCTGTTCCAGTGCTCCTGTTCCAGTCACCCTCAATGTGAAAAAGTTCCTCCTTATATTAAGGAGGAAAGTTCCTGTTCCAAACAGGAACTTTCTATGTTCCTGTTTGGAACCATTTCCCCTTGTCCTATCACTGGCCATCACTGAGAAGAGCCTGGATCCATCCTCCTGACACTCACCCTTAACATATTTATAAACATTAATGAGGTCACCCCTCAGTCTCCTCCAAGCTAAAGAGACCCAGCTCCTTCAGCCTGTCCTCATCAGGAAGATGCTCCACTCCATCATCTTGGTGGCCCTTGCGCTGGACTCTCTCAAGGAGTTCTATGTCCTTCTGGAACTGAGGGGCCCAAAACTGGACACAATATTCCAGGTGCGATCTCAGCAGGGCAGAGCAGAGGACGAGGAGGACCGCTCTTGACCTACTAGCCACATCCCTTCTAATACACCCCAGGATGCTATTGGCGTTCTTGGCCACAAGGGCACACTGCTGGCTCATGGTCGTCCTGCTATCTACCAGTACTCCCAGGTCCCTCTCACATGCACTACTCTCTAACAGGTCAGTCCCCAACCTATACTTTTACCTGGGGTTGTTTCCACCCAGATGCAATACCCTACACTTTTCCTTATTACATTTCATTAAATTTCTCCCCACTCAGCTCTCCAAGCTGTCTAAATCTTGTTGAATGGCAGCACAACCTCCTGGCGTGTCACTACTCCTCCCAGCTTCGTATTATCAGCAAACTTGCTGACTGTGCACTTATTCCCTCATCCAGGTCATCAATGAATACACTGAACAGTGCTGGTCCCAGTACCGACCCCTGAGGGACTCCACTAGTTACAGGACTCCAGCCAGACTCTGCCCCGTTAATGACAACTCTCTGACTTCTTCCCTTCAACCAGTTCTCAATCCACCTCATTGCTCTACCCTCCAGGCCATACTTCCTCAGTTTGCCCACCAGGATGCTTGTGTGTCAAGTACCTTACTGCGATCCAGAGAAACCACATTCACTGCCCTACCATCATCCATCCACCTGGTTTATCCTCATAAAATACCTTTCGTCCGGGCATGCTGAGGAGGACGAGCTGAAGCGACCGGCCAACGAACCCTTGGGTTCTCCCGCAGCAGCCTTAGACCTGAGTTTGCATTAGAGCTGGCCCTGGCCCTGACCCTCCCATCAGCCCCGTTCAGAAAGGTGGCACATGGCAGGGATGGAGAAACCGTCGTGTGTGTACAGATACGTCAGGCACTCGTTGCTCCTCGTGAAGAGACTGGGTTTTAATTCACACACACACCGCCCCCAGTAAATATAACAATAAATTACCCCTTTTCCTGAAATACACAAGCCTGTTGAGCAGATATTGATAGGTAATTGGAAAATCTTGACAGTTTTTGAATATTTAGAAGTGGTTTAAAAAAACCCCAAGCTGTTTAATATGTTTGTTCTGGGAAATAACCATTTAAAACCAGTGAGGGTAATTGCTTGTGATTCTTCAAGAAATAAGTCATTAAAAATTCCAAAGTCATGGCAGCTTTCCTGTCACTCCACATGTGAACACCTGTGTTAGACCATACACACTTTTTTAAAATAAATAACATACTGACTTAAAATGTGAATTTGAAAAGAGAAATGCACGGTGCTATATCTGGAAGTTGAACCAGTCGAATTGTTACGATTACCCGAAACAACACTAAATAACACCACATTATACTAAATATCATTACGGAAAATTTGAGATGCTTGTATAGTATTTTCTACCATCGTTTAGGATAATTCTGGAGTGATAACCTGAATGCAGTTCTGGATTCAATTTAGTCTCTCACCCTGTAGAAGCAGCTATGACTGAAAGAGGAACTCCTAGTTCTTCAGCAAAAAAAAAAATGTAACACGCTTGTGTAATGATGGAATCAGGTGCAAAAGGGAGCAGTTGTATTTGCTGACCTAAAAATTTAACAGCGGGACAAAGTAGTTTTTCTCATTGTATCTTCAAACGATATTGTTAATCATTCCCCTGTTTTGTTTCAGGCTTTGAAAAGGTGTCATGTTATTACTGAATATTTATTATACTTGTATTAGTCTTTAGGAAAACCTATGCCTTTACTTTCATCTTCAGGAGGCATACAAAGTCCTCTTATCCATTATAAAAGTTCCATAGCTTTCTATCTGTAGATAGTGTCTATTCATTACGGGGAAAAATGATCAAACTCGTTATATAATATAAAGGTATTTTAATTATGTTAATGAATAATAATATTTTAAATTGTTCGTTTTTATCAATTATTTTAATTACCTTAAAAGAAAATCTTCACATACACCATTAACATGTTAAGTAAATGACTCCATTTTGTAAGATAAATGACCTAATCATGTACAGTACATACTATTCAGGTCATAAGGCTTATTTCTAGTTTCAAATACTTCTGTTTCAAACTCCAGTACTTTCAAATTAGCAAAAGGTCATCATGGATTCCCACTGTTATCAATGGGAGCCTTACTATTTATATTTCAAAAGAAGTGGAGTAGCTTTTCAATACTGTGCTTTGCCTAGGGACTGTCTTGAAAGGAGGAATTTAATATCTAGAAATATTAGCAAGGTAAGAGATCTTAATGCTTTTAATGATAACAAGAGGAATTATAAATATTGGGAGTGACTGAGACGAGTTTTGTATTTTAGTTCATTTTCACTGCCATTTTCATTAAAATACCAGTTTTGTTTTTAAAATATTAAATTGCATTTGTCCTTACGTGCCTTTATGCACAATGGTTTTTCCCCCACCCCTCCTCTCATTTCATCCATGCATGGAAATTGTACATTTACTCAGTGTTAATGTACACAAATGACACTTGTCAAAATATTTAACAAAAATTCTTTGAGTGATACAATAAGTAAATAATGTGCTGACTTGAGCTGCCAAAGTTTTTAAAAAACAAACAATTTTAGAATTTCTTATTGAGGAACAGTCAGTGTCAAATGTTTTTCTGTGAATTTATTTGTACTTATAGTCCCATCAGATATATTGGGAGAAATGTTTTCACGTACAGCCATCACCAGATCTACTTTCACCACTACTGTCCCAGATGTGTTCATTGCCAGGTCAGTCACTATTTCTCTAACCCCTATGTCTATAGACCCATGCTGTTCACAAGAACAATGGATTTTCTTCTGCCTTATTTCTCCAGGAGGAGAAAAATGCACAGAAGTCACATTAAAGTGTTATCACTAATAATGCCTGAAAAATCCCTTCCACATTTTCGCACAGGTTGTTGCACCTGCAACATGTCATGTAGTTCAGGCACGCTCTGAATCCAGTACACTCAGAAGGTAGTAAGGCAGTAAGATAGTGTGCAATTGCTGCCAAACATCTCCTGCCTAACAAGCCTCCATGCCTGGAATGACAGGCAGTCGAGCCTTCAAATGGAAGGCTTCAATACTCTCCGGGCCCTCTTTAATAACACAACAGCTTCTGCAAAGTCTTGATAATTCATCTTTGAAGCTTGGAGGCCAGCCAAGCCTTCTCCAGCTTCATTCACACCACACTTCCTATGGCTGAAGCATCCACTTGCTGACCAAATTTTAAAACCAACTGCCAGCAGAGACAGAGTGCCACGCCTATTCCTGTTTTGTTTAGAAAGCCAGAATTAGTCTTATCAGTCCTAAATTTTGCTTATTTAGTACCAGATGGAGAAAAGAAAGCTTAATTGTCTATTACAATTGGAATACCTGTTTCAGGTAATTTCTTGTAGCACATACCAGAGGAATCAGTTTGATACCATGCTGATCTAAAATTAAAATGCTTAGTCTTATTTGGGCACTGCCCATAATACACAGTCAGATTTGTAATGTCAAAGGTGACAAGTACATTAGATAGATGGGTTAGAAACTGTATTTTCCATGAAGCGAGATCCATAAACAGTTGTATCAGTGTTTTAACTGGTGGTACCTGTCACTGTCGGGACTCTGACACTGAAAGTGCATAACACACTGCAGTCCTCTGTAGAATAATGCAGAAACCTCAGAGCAGTCCTTTGCTTTGAGGAGATAAATAAATTCCTGTGCCAAGAATATCAGTTATATCTGATGTAATTGGCTGTTAAGCAAAAAGGTCCATGTGGTTGGAGGAAAGGATGTGGAGATAGAATTTTTTGGCAGAAGACAAGTATTCTGTTACCATATGGTGCAGAAACTCCCTGGTGTCCCTAAGCTCAAATTACAAGGAACTGGTTGCTTGATTTCAACAGAAAAGATGTGAATCTTGTTGCTGCCATACAATTCTAACACCCATTGCCCTCATGGGGATCCTGGTATGTGGGACTCCCTATGCCAATAACAAAAACATGTTTTGAAAACAGGACTGTTCAAATGAAACCAGCTGCAGTGGCATTAAAAGGCTTAAAAGCCAGTGGACTTATTTTTTGTCTGGTTCCCTATGGAAACGGAACTTAACTATCATATCTCCTATACATTTCTGTTGTTCTCTATATAATGTCTGTATCCCTCCCCCTCCTAAGAGTTCCAAGAAAATAGCTCACCAGTGAGGGAAGAAACATCCTCAAGGGCTCACGGTATTATTAGACCAGAGAATGCACATTGATGATGATGAGTCGATTCACTGCTGGGAAAAACTTTGATTAATGGGTGCTCTTGAGAAACCAGAGAATCTTAACTATGGGATACAAATCCACAGGAAAACAAACTTCATTGTCTCCATTGCTTACTGAACTTCATGTATTTTAATGTCATGTAGTATTCTGAAACCAAACCAAAACCCAGTCTTACTTCTGTTACAGTAAGGTGTTCATAAGTGCTTTAATGTGGAGTAAACGCCTGGCATTTAAAAGCTCTTTAGACTAATGGAGAAACACAATGTGAACTGATTTGCAGGAGGTGAAGTCAGCCACATAAGGACAAAAGACACAGAGTTTTCACTGAGGGAGTAAGTAGCCTTAGGAATAGGCAGCTAAGGTGAATAGAGATTGTCTGGTTTTTTGGTTTTTTTTTACATTTATAGATCAGGACAGTGTTTCTTTTCAGAAGAAAAACTTTAACCGCATACAGATTATTAAATTCTACCCATAATAGCAGGGTGAAATTTTCTAGTCAGGAAGTTAGATCAGATGAGATCGTGTTTCTTCCTGGCTCAAACTTCATGAGCAAGCAAGAGGTGGGCAGTGAGACTTGTAGAGGAGGCCCACTGTCATCAGCAGAAATGACAGAAGGGAAATAACGTGTCTGAATATAGCTCTTTAAAGAACTCACTGCCTCAGCATTTACTTTGGGTAAGGCAGGGCCCATCTGTTTTAGATGCTTGTAGAACATTTGGCACCTGACAGATACAGTTTAACAAATTTTACTTTCATGCTCAAATATGTTTAAATATTTTTCGTCTGTCCTCATTTGAAACAATTGACAAATACAGTGGTGGGCATAAGCCTTTAAAGAGCAAGGTGTCCATCTTACTTTTTTCCTCATGATTTTTAAGCCTTACTATGAAGGAGACTTCTAGAAAAAGACTTAATGATGCTAATATAACCCCTTGCACCAAGTTCTGAGTGGAACTTGTACGGAAAAGACACACATAGTACATTCAAATTAATTAGAGAAAACAGGAAGCCATCTATTTCAGGATTGATACAGCCAATATGATTACAAAATCCTGTCCTGTTCTTCAGATTTTCTTTGTATATAAATATTTAGAGGAGCACTATAAATTTCTTGTGCAACCAAAATTTTGGTTGCCTTCTGTGGGAGTCAGTCAAGCTCTTTCTTTAAACCAGCGCAGCCCTTTAATTTAGGATTCTCTAATACTCACAGGGCGGTTGACATTCCTGTGCTTCATCCATGATCCTGAATGCCATCCTGTACCACCAGCCTTATTTATCCTCCCAGAGCCCACGCTGATGTGTCGCCTAGACATTCATTAAACTCACTGCAGAGAAAAGGTGTGAGGCTAGGACTGGAAAATCAGGCTCAGAATGCTGTCATTCTTCAGTGAGCTAGCTAAGGACATCTGTGATCCGGTGGGAGAACTTCTGCATTTCCTTTATAGCCATAAGCATCAAGCAACATGGAGGTCATAGCGCTGTGACTCGTGGTACCCACTACCGCTTTCAATCAGTGAGATTTAGCTGCTGGTGGGAGTCATCAGTAGTTCAAGGTTAACCTTCCAAGTGGAAGAGAAGAAACAGGTCATCATTTTCCAAGCTGATGAAGCTGTTCCTGTCATGTTCAGAGGAGAGTTATCTTGGCACTTCAGCAAATCCAGCAAGAGAAAATATCAAAAGCTACCTGAAAATATCTGGGACCAGGAGAACCTGCTGCATGAAAGGTCTCTACTCAGGGCTGATATCACTTTCTGGGGAATTATCTGTTCAGTAGGATTATTTGCCCTCATCCCTGTGACATACCACTGCAGCACAGGGCAGATTTACAGCCAAATAAAAATGCCTATTGTGAGGCTTTCCTGGGAAGGCTGGATTACACTGTCAGAAATTAGAGGCTGCTCAGAATGCTTAAGTGATACAGCTAGGAGGGACATATTCATCACAGTTGGCAGATGCCTGTGCTTCAATTTTCTGGCATGGAGTGGGTTCCGAAACAGAGCAAGGGCGCATATAAAAAGAGCAGAACTGTCTAAAGAGGCTCAATGACCAGGATAACTGTGTGAAATTTGGAGCTAGGACCAACTCTTAAGATGAAATTCTAAACCAACTTCAGCTCTGGTCATTCATTGCTTAATATTTGAAAGCATTATCCCAGAATCTGGTTGTCTTATCCCATCCTTGTCTTGCTAAGGATGACTGGGAAACATGAAAAGTGTCTTGCTAGTGCTCCACTCCCACTCTCGATCCCATCACTCCGTAAAGGCCTTAAGTTTGCCTCAGGTTTCAGATTGTTTCTGGGAAGGAGCACCTCCATCTCCTCCCAAGACAGATCAAAGTTGATGAAATGACTTGCCTACCTGAAAGACACCAAGGCCTTTCATGGAAACCTCCACGCTGGTGAAACATCTCCTGTGTAAAACATGTTGGCTGCCTAGATATCTAGATATCTGGTGGCCGCTGCCAGGCTGATGAAAGCCTTAATTGTCTTAGAAACCTCTGCTGATAAAGCAGCATTCTTTAAGGATGCCTTTGTGTTCAAAAACCTCTTGTCCTTTGAATCTGACAGTCACCTTGTCAACCTGCTGCTGGGGTTATGGGGAAGGCCATATTCTTGGATATGTCAGGGTCCAAGAGGATGACTCCCTGACTGATGCTGGTCTGGCCAGGGGTTCTCATGTCAAAGTTACACGAACTTCAATTTTGTCACAGATAGGTAGGACTGAAACTGTGCTCATTTTGATGTCAACTGTCTGATCACACATCCATAGATTTGGGATAATCTGGCTGGCTAGCATGTCTTGCTTGTACGTGGCCTGCCTCCTCCTGCTGCCAGCATACATGGAATCAGTAAAGGGGTGGGGGGTGGTTTGCATGGCTGAGCAATATGTGTCAGTGTAATAAAGACGTGCAATCTGCAGGCACAGGTTGTGTGATCATGGTTGTGCGATGCTCTCCCCAGAGCACTCCAGGTAGCTTCAGGCTCCTGGGTGAGCCTCTGCCATGCATGTCACGATGCCGTGGGCACTGATCTCAGCTGCTGGGCATGCTCAGGTGTTGCAGTACCAGGCTGCCTGGAGTGGGATCCAGGAGCACTCCTGGGTATGAACAGTCACTAGATGATGGATTTGGCCTCATGAGCCTATCAAGGCTTTTCTTGAAGGACCCCGAAGATGTACCTGCTGTGTCAAACGTCTCCATGGTAAGCCATGTCCCCACTTCGCAGTAATTTACGACTGATACCCTGTCAAAAGTCAACTTGATAGGAACTGTGGTTATTACCTGTTACAAGCCAAGCTCTTTCCTACAAGACACTGCATATTACAACAGAAGGTAACTCTGTAATTGTTCACAGCAGCACACAGAAAATAGCTTAAAAGATTTCTATTTCCAGGGTCACATTTTCTGAAATCTACTACACAGCACGGTTTTAAATTGTCTTTTAAAAAGGGAGAGATGTCCCTGTCTTTTGGAGAATTTATTCCCATTTACAAAATCTCAGTGCTGGAAAAGTTTCTGAAGCATTTCATCATCAGGATTATTTTGTGGCCTGGTAGAGTCCCTTGAAATGCTGTCAGTAATTCTTCTTTGCCCTTGCTGTCTGTCACCTCCAAAATACTCAACAACCAGCTACCTATCAGCTGATACAGAGCCATCTGTGCAGCCTTTGATCATATTTTTTTCTTGCAGATTGCTATTATCCTTCTGGAAACTAAGAAGGAGACAAAATGTGGCAACGATATTGTTAGTGGCTACAGTACAAAAGGAACAGTTTAGAGTAGTGGCTGCTCAGGCAGTCCATAGTCCCCAAGTCTGTGAATTTAAGATGATACAATTGCTGTGGTACACAGCTAACAAATTTTAGGGCCAAAGGTCATTGACACTCTCTAAAGGTGATTTCTATGATACCTCATTTGGGTTGGAGGGGCTGAAGCTTAGAATCTGATACTATTTTATTAGTTTCTATTTTGATGATTTCAGTGCCATCTCAAGCTCAGCTTGGAGCCTGGAAAACTAATAAAAATCCAAATTAGAATGTAATTTTGTGGATCACACTTATCTGTAACTGTCCTCTCTTTTTCTACTTGAAAGCAGAAAAAGAACTTGTATGTGTTGATTGTATTTATTTGTATTGTTGCTTTCAACTTGTTTCAAAGAATCTGATTATTTCTATCTTTCTGCTAGAGGCTTATCTCATAACTTAAAAAGGATGAAGAGACATAACAGGCTCTGAGGATCAAAATTCAATCACAGCCACACAGCTTACAGGAGAATTTTGTAGAAAATAGAAGCAGAGTTTCAGTGAGGAAAAAAAACTTAAATAAATCAAACCCAGCAACCCTGATGTAGATTTGCAATGTTAGCTAAAAATAACACATTTTTGTGGTCAAATGCATATTTGGTTAATTAGATTATTTAATTTGCAGAATATTAGCTTGAATAAATACAGGGCTCTGGAGCTCTTTCTGTTCTTGTCCTCAGGGAAATACCCACATGGTGTAATCCAAGAGAAGACAGCAGCTTTGCCTCAGTCCTTGGGGCATGGAGCTCATCCCTTACCACACATGAGTGCATGAAGTCCCTTACTGGCTGCCATACTGATAATCTGCTAATTCGATTTCTCAGCATCTTCCAACTTGTTCTCTCTGATCTTCTGAGTCCTGAGAGTTCAGGCAGTTAATGTGTTCTCTGCTAGAGGTGATTATTATACTAAATGATCATGCTCCAAAGCTTTACATGGAATAGACTGAAGCATTCAATGGCCAAAAGTTAGCATGCCACCTCCTCCGATTGTGACCCCGCAAATCAAACCTTCACCCGAGTGGCTCACTGCAGGAAAAGTGATTCTCTCTCTGGCCACAGGGAGCCACACAGTCACCGTTAGGAGCCCAAGGAAGAGCATGAAGGAGAGGGCAAAATCCAGTCTACACTCCCTGCTGGGGTTGTCCTCTGTCCTTGAGGTGACCGTACTGGTTGCACCTGGGCCCTGTTAGCTGTTTTCTCAGCAGCTCCTGCTGAGAATCTTGTACTGTTTTTGCCAGGCATATAGAATGCATACATAGCAAACTACTTGTACCTACTTGCACACAAATGGAGTAATTAGTCCAGATCATCATCATCATTTCTAAGTTCCCTTTCAACTGCAATTTTAAAGACACTTTGCAGGACAGAGGACAACCATTAATTTGTGAAACCTTGTGCAAAATCAGCAGTATCTTGACTGCAGAGAATGATCCAGGTTTTGTGTAATCAACCAAAATATGTGACTCCTAAACATTTAATTCTCTCCATGTAGCACACCAGTAGCAACGTAGACCAGAGGGCTAATCATTATCTCACACTCCATACATCTAAGGTAGCTCTGGTATTAACATACAGGTCTGTTAGCACTCAGCTTCATAGTACTTTCTAGACAAGACGCTCTCATTAAACTCAATCAGCACCATTAGCTTCTCTGTCAAGATATCTAACTGGCCCTTGGAGACTGAACTTGCGCTGTGTTTTGCTGTTTTCTCCATCAGTGTTTCCACCAAACTGCAATTTGGTAAGCTGGAGGATCCAAGAAGAGCTCGTGTAGATCTTCAGATGAGGGAAGAAAGCACTTAAATGAACTAGCAACTTGACAGAGAGACATCCAGATAAAACCCAATTACGGTCCACAGAGGGATCAGTTTCCCTTGCTTTCTCTTCAGTGTATGATCCTACTTCTCTAGACATAACATGTACACTGCAAAGGTAAAACCAAGCCTCTCTGGGGACTTTAAATCTACCCAGGCATCTAAATAGACGTTCTTTCATTTATTGGGATACCTGTACTCATTATCGTGCAATCTCATTTATCAGAGTGCCTAAACACTTGCCTAGATTTTGTCTAAGAGTTTAAATATTGAGATAGTTTGGACTAGAAGCCCTGCTGCACTGGTTGTCACTGTGCAAGATTAGAAGAGTAATGGTGACAGTGCTGTGGACTTGCCTAGTGCCACATAACAACTTAATTGTTGATCCAGAAATGGAGCTGCTAGTGTTGAATTTCAGACTCTTGTCCCATTTACTGTTTTTTTCTGCTCTCAAATCAAGGTATAGCTTCTTGAAGATGCAGATTTGGTTTGTAAAACTTATGTCTGTCCATATGTAGCCTCAACTCCAAATGTCCCCATCTTTGTCTGAAAGCTGATACTTCCTAAAATAAAAAATGTTCCCTCTGTTTCTCTGATCTATATATGTAGTGGAGATAAAGTGTATAAAGCATAGGCTGCTCCTCAGAGGACTTTAAAACACACCGTGACCAAATGTTATTTGACATTTACTTTACCACTCTGCAAGGCTCCTCAGAGGGCTGAACTACTCTCATTTCTGCCACAGAAGCAATGCCACCATTTCACCTCCCTCAAGCTAAACAGAGTATGATGGGCAACAATTCAGAATTAATTTGATGGTAATGAAGATGACAACTACTACTGTGAGGTGTTTCTGTTATGAACATTGTTGTCCTGTCCTTGTTTCACCCCCTACCCACAAATGTCGATGTTATAAGGGTTCTCTGAGCAGCAGACAACCCCTATATACAACACATATGTGTATACACTGCTGTCTAGGCAGAGCAGCAACTCTGGAGACTTGACAGACTCTGGGTACAAGAGCTCTGAAGTCCCACATAACTGCAGCTCTAGTTTGAGATAGAAAACAGTCCACATGGGGCTACAAAGTGTGTAACTCACACAGGTCTGTGAGAAGTAGCAATTCCTTCTAAACAAGAGACAGGCATGGATTTATAGGGGAATTTTGGTTGGAAGGGATTTTTGGAGATCATATGGTCCAACATCTTGCTCAAATTATAGATCATCTAAGGCTGTTTCTGTCAGGAAGCAGGAAAAGTTTTTATTTTCTTTCTGGCTCCTTTTACCCTAACAATGCCCCTAACAAATTGGCAGTGAAAGGATGCGTTCTGTGTACCTAGCTAGGAAAAACAGTACAGGTGACATTTAAACACGCACAGGTCCTTTCTTCTAACCCAATTCAGAACAAATAGCACTGAGGCCAATATAATCTTCAAACCAGGCACTACCAGCTACAGTCCCTACACAGCAGCACAGTGGATCCTCTCCCATCCTACAATGACCTGATGTTTTAATACACACACACAACTTAGGTCTCGCAGCCCTGACAAGGCAGGCAAAGTCCTGAAAAAATGAGTGGTCTAAAGGAAAGACAGTCAGCAGTCTCTGTACCCAGCCCAAACCAGTCTTACTTCCTTTTGAATTCTCTTCCCCTTTCTAAAAAGTAATGTGGTTTGCCTTGCCTTGCCTTGACTCTTAGGACCTTCTTAGGAGCATGTCTGAGACTTCTACATGATTTAAATGCAGGTTAGTATGGCCATTAGGCCTGAAAGTGATGGGGTAGGGCAACAACACATGGATCAACTCCGAAGATCATCTCTCCTCAGGAAACTCTTTCCTCATTCCTAATGTGTGGGTTGGAAAGGTAACACAAAGGCTCCCAGATAGCCTTCTATTTTATGGCAATAAAATGTAATACAATACTCTAAAGGCATTTTCATCTTCTGTATTGTCGTGGCAGGGCTGAATCCCTTTTCATGTCCTAGATAAGTATTTAATAATCTCATATATTGATACATTTATTCTTGGTTTTAAAACCTTATGATTTTGGGATAATCAAACATCTCTCTAACATATTTTATTGTAAATTGCTAATATGATGGAGTGGAGAACATAATTTGGTGTCAATATTGCGCCAAAGAATCTAAAAATGGATTCTTAACTTTCTATAGGTTGTTGCAACTACATGGATATGACTCACAATTGTAGCAAGAGACAGTATCTTATTATTCAGTCTAGTAAAATACATTTATTTTCCCAGTAGACCTTTCCTAATGTCTTTAATGGAGAAACTTACCATATAGTTATCATGTGACTCCTAATTAATGAGACCTGGATCTGAATTCTTCTGCCAAATATGTTCTGGCCTGCACTGCACTAAACAGCTTTAATTCAGTAGGTTCAGTAGCAGCACGACCATTTGCTCTGTGCTTCTCAGTGGTACAGATCACTGAATTCTGCCCAGCCCCTGTGAAACCAATCAATCCTGTCGCCTGTTGGCTCACACAGGCAGCCACAGGAATAGTTCCATTTTTTTAAATGAAAGAATCAGATTAAGATTGCTGCTTTAGCTGTCTGTGATGCAACTACTCATAAAAAATAGCCATGCCCTCCAATATTCATTGATTCAATAGTACTGGGGTATTGGAGTGATAAAGTAAGATAACTTGTACTTTTCAGTCAAAATAAAGTATTTAGGAGATCTGAGGACACAGTTTGTGGTTGCATGGGATGGGCCTCAAGGAAAGCGGCAACCTAGAAGACATACCATAAGGTGCAGGACTCCAGTTTAAACCTCACCCACAAGTTGGCAGTCCCGTGTTTCTGAGGTGCAAGGCGCATTGCTGACATCCAGTGGGGAACACTGACCTCTTACCTAGGCTCTGTGGTTTCACTTCACAGAGTCACAGCGTTGGGTGGTTGCCTGATGCATCCAGAAGCTAATTCAGCCTGGTGTGCTGGCAGGAAACAGCTACTTTTGGGTTAGGAGGGCATATGGCTTTTGTCAGTGTTACTTGGTGCAGAAGGTAAAAGCAGAAGGAGGCAAAGTGGCACATGGCTTTCAAGTCTCTTCCAACACCGCTCTGACCACAAGCCTTTGTGTGCCGTTTGAAGTACTGAAGTGGCCTCCAGCATTTCAACATCAAAATCAATAGTATCCTGATGGCTCTAGAAGAAAATCTTCATTTTCTTCTCCCTCCCCCTTCCAAGTTATTAATCTCTTTCTCTCTGCTGATATACTAATATGTTTTGAGGTTTCAGATAAATTTGGAACATTTTCATTTTTAATTTTAATTAGCAGACATCAGAGGACCTGACCCCTTTCTTAATAACCAGAAAGGTTGAATAATTGAGGTCTGAGTAGTCAAGGTCAAAATATATTGCTTATTGAACATCATACAATTATCTAATATGGACTTTATAATAGCACGGGTGTTAAACCACAAAATCTTCAGAACTCAATGATCTGTTTTTTCTCCATGAACAAATTAAGCAATAAATGTTTTTTAAACTGAAAACTATTAATGGCATAGTGGCATAACACTGCATGTAGCAGCAGTGCATCTGTTCACATGCACAGTAATACTTTGGATAAAGCTGCTTCTGTCTTTAATACAGGATCTGTTATGTCATGGCAGGTTCATTGTCTGCCACACAAGCACGATTACATAACGATGCTTCACCCACAGTATCTGTTCGTGTGCGTTAGTCAACAAGGATGAGAGGAATACGCTTACAGGGATCGAGGTCTGCTAATGCGCGGCATCGGAGATACGAGCAGACACCCCTCTGAAAATGGGTCCAAGGAGCAGGTGACCTGGTTTTCTGAAGACATTGTTCTCATTCTGGATAAAAGTAAGAATGAGATCATCCCTGTTTGGTCATGCTAATCTGTTTTCAAAGCTTGATGCAATTTGCCAGAGCAGGCGATTCTGACATTACACGGACTCCTAACTTGGGGTGTTACTTGTGTAGTCATAGCTGTAGGAGAGAAAAAGGAAAAATAGCTGTACATGTCAAGCTGCACAGTAGCATCAGTTCAAGGTCCTGATTACAACCATACAAGCAGTGCCTCTGGAGACCTACGAGGAACAGTGGCAGCTATGTCTGTGAGCAAAGCAAGTGTGCTTGCACATGGGTGAGCCAGTACAACTAAACTGCTCTGAGCTTGCATATAATCATCTCTCCAAAGCTGATTCCTATCTCTGTGTCCAAATCAACTACTTCACTCAAGTAATTCTATTTCTTTGGATTTTTGGAAAGAACAAGATAGAAGTAAAGTGCTTGTATCAGAAAAGAGTGAAAGTCAGGAAGAGACACGTTGTAATACAGACACTGTGGGTCAGTCACCTGGCAAGGAACAGTTGAAAAGGTGGCAGGGTTGAGCATTTACTTGCTGCTGAATTGGCAATGAACCCCTATAGTGGTGAATATGGAGTACCTGCCCCATAACCCTGTTTTCAGTGCTGAGCTCACCAGAACCTTGTCCTAAAGTCTGGTTTATTTTCTTCCCTGAACTTTTCTTTTCCTCCTCTAGCTCTGTTTGGTGGCCTCGCGGACTGGTGTGGTGGGATCTGACAAGCACTATTAGCCATCCCTCTGCTGCCTCAGTTCTTGGCCTGGCATGGTAACACAAACTCACATCAGGGCTATTCTAATCAATGTGCCACACTCCAAATGTAGCATCTAATGTCATACCACCCTTCTGCAACTCTTAGTGTGGCGGCCACCACTAGCAGAAAAACTGAAAGGTGCCAGAGCAAGCTCCTTGTCTGCTGCAGATAATCCTGATAAGGACTGTGAATGAAGACCTCCATGCTCCCCTCGGCTGGAGAACCTGAGAAGAGCCAGTACTGCAGACAGGAGAAGCACTGCTATGAGCAGGTGGCTTCCGAGGCTGCTTTTCACTGACTGCACCCTGGGAACTGATTGCAGATCATGTTTTGAACATTGCCCAGTGGTGTAGACTTGGTCTAAGAGACTGTGTTTGCGCAGTGCTCTTCCACACATCATCTCACCCAAGTTAGGCAACCAGGTGTCCCGACTGCAGCCTCAGGTGTTTACTTTGAAATTCACTCCCTTCCTGACCATCTGTTGAGAAACAGCCATTACACAACATAAACCAGGAATTGAACCTCACCACATTTGCTACCCCTAACATTTGCTTTACTCATAACTAAAGCTAGTCCTAGATTCCTACTGACATAAAATAAAAACAAACAAAATATTTTATAAAGTTGGAAGGCTTTCCAGTACAGTGCAAAACTACAAGGCATCCAGCACACCATGTTTACTCATCACCTGTAAACGCCACTCTTCTTTTTAACCATGCTACACACGTACTTAGTGCCTTTTCTTTCCTCTTATGCAAATGTTAAAGCAAATTGAACTGTCTAAATATCCTTCTAAGTCTTTCTTGTTGGTATGTGGCATGACTGAATAGAAGTACCTTCCCACCTCTTTGCTTTGTGTTGTATGGTGCAGTCCTGAGATAAGTGAGTGAGCTTTCTCCTCACATGAAACCTAAGCCATTACTAGCTAAAAATCCAGAGAACACCATCAGCAGAGTTCTTCCCCAGCTCTGGGACAGCACATGGGCAGGGAAAGTGAGGCTGATAAGACACCGGTTTCTCATTGGCTCTTTAGCTGAAACATTGATCATAAAATCTCTCAGCCATTGCTTGAGCACAAGCTCAAGATCCCACAGCTGTTGGTCTGAGAAACTCCTATTTGGGCTGCAACACTGAGCCAGACAGATGCTAAGCTGATGCCACAGAAGCCCAGGTCTTCAAAGTAAATCCCATCAATAACCAGTTCAGCAAAACTGTCATATCTACCACAGATCGGGTGAACACAACACAGTTGGTGTTAGCCTTGGTACAGTGTGAAAGATCTTTTAAACTAACAAAAATGTCCACTCCAGAAAGCTCAGCACAGATGTAATAAAGCTCTTGTTTATGTGTGTGCTTTTGGAGGGGGTGAAGGACTCAAATAGTTCAGTACTGGAAACTTCCACTGATGATGCAACTTGGAAGAAAGGTACTCGGTGTCCAGAAGGACTGAGGTAGTGGTGCCTCCGCAGAACCACGGCAGGTGAGGTAATACAGTCATTCTGCACTACTCAGAGAGTAAGGTACTGAGCACTCCAGGTGCAGCTGGTGGCTACAAGCTGTTCCTGTAGACATGTCCCCCAACCTTGACATTAAAACTAGATAGAAAGAGCAGGTTTCTCTCTAGAAGTGGCAGCTATGTTCTGGAAGGGTTTCACAGTTTGGGAAGCATTTAGCAGAGGCAGTTATCATTGTAAGGAACTGCAGACTTTGCTGAAATTCGAGACTCTCCCACAGGCTGGCCTGTGCAATGATGCTTGTGGCAACTCTTTGGGCTACAAAGAACAAACAAAAGCCCACAGCTTTGTGCAATGCTCAAACCATCGTTTTATCCTTCACACTAACTTTCAGTTTCTCCATGTGCTCTTTAGCTTCTTGTTTTCAACCTAAACCAGGATTCTGGGCGTGAAATAGCAATCCAAATGTTCAATCATCCAGTTTTTAGTACCATGGGGATTTGCTTGGCTGAGGAAAGAGCAGCACAATTCAAATCAGACCCAGGTTAACTTTTGCTGATGTCACAACTTTTGCTGAATGTCACATTCTGATACAGGAAAAATCCTGGTCTGTGTCTTACCTGAAAAGGTAATATCTAAAACAGACTAAATTACCAACTGTTACTATAAATCCCTATAGGATACTGGGATTCACCTTCCTTTCCCAAGTAAGATTAATCAGCAGAAAGTATTCTGCCTGTACCAGTCTTTGTATAGCAAATGATTCAATCAGCTCATGGAGCACAGTGGGGGTGCACTTATCTTTTCAACCCCCTGGAAGAATGTACTGGAACACAGGGACCTACCAGACTGCTCCAGTTTTTAGAATCACATATCCAAGGAGATGATGACTCATGAGATCCACTCATCCTATTCCTATCCCTCTCCTTTTCTGAATGACATTTAATGACCCTTTAAAAGCCACGAGTTCCCTTTCCCAGATCTCAAGATGTAGAAAGTTGGTTTGAATTTCCCACTGATTCGATTTTGCCTGCCTCCAGCTTTCCAGAAACACAAATGTCTTCCTGGAAAAAAAGGAGATACTGTCTTTGATGTTTGCCTCGATTTCCTGCAGTCAGTGCACAAGGCAGGACAGAGTAAATGAATCTCAGCGTGGAGCCTTTCCATACATAAAATGGACACTTTTGCATAAATATGTAAGTCAACTCCAATTCCTTATGGAAACACATGCCCAAGACTCCTGCAGGCCCCTTATTGCTGGCTCATTCAGTCCTAAGTAACAATTATCACAGCAACGTGTCTGGGGTAACCGACGCTGCCCTTTATCTTCAAAGATTTGTATTGACAGCAGTGATCTAAGAACACAGGCTCCCATTTCAGAGAAACACAGCAATGTGGGGTAGGGCTTTGGGATTTTTGTTCCCTTTTTAAAATTGAAATACTTTCTAGGAAGAAAGCCTACACTATCTTGTATCCTGATTTTGGAAGATATGGATGCTAAATAAAGCATTTGGGATTAACAGCATTTAGTCCTCTCACAAAAATATGCTTTAAAATTATTTAATAATTAATTTTAAATTATTTTCCTAAGAATCATAATGAAAAATCACCTGAAGTACAAGGGAACACATGACAAAGAGCCAGCAATGGGTTCCCAGCTGTAACACAACCAATTCAGCTGTCAGGTATAGGTGTGGGAGCCTTATTGTTTGCGTTTGTCCTGGTTTACTTTCAGCCCACGAAACCGCTGCCTGCGTGGTGCCGCCTTGGGGCACCCTAACCCAGTGCCACACACCGTAATGACAGCAGAGTTGAGCAACTCACAGATTTGGCACCTCTCATGCCTTGCAACTATCAATTGTCTTTAATGCTAAAACACTGAGACAGATGATTATTACTATGACACCAAGGAAGACCCATCAGTTGAAGAGCTGTGGTTTTCTACAGCCCCTTTTTTGCTGTGGCCATCTTTTTTTTTAATTTTTTTTTTTTTAACAGTTTTAGCCTTGTTAACCTTCAATAGCAGAGAATGCAGCAATTAAAAGAAATAAGTATAATTAACTGCTAGTAAAGTGTATTTTCATTGTAAACACCAAGGTACTAAGTATTTCCCAGAAATCCTCCCAGACTCAGTTTCCTAGGTGGTTGCCACACTCGTGCGCTCCCTCATCGCTGTGATATACTTCTGATCCCAAGTGAGTGCTATTGCCACAA
Organism: Heliornis fulica; assembly: GCA_013399135.1. Taxonomy (NCBI): domain Eukaryota; kingdom Metazoa; phylum Chordata; class Aves; order Gruiformes; family Heliornithidae; genus Heliornis; species Heliornis fulica. The sequence goes on from VXBZ01012362.1 coordinate 1,004,073, forward strand.
CCTGGAGGTTTCCATGCAGTGCTGGGGGCAAGGAACAGCTTGTTCCTCTGCTATGGCTATGGCCTGTCTTGATACGCAGCTTATTCCTGACTCATCTGAGCTTACCAAACAGAGATAAAAATAGATTATTGTTCTCACTAAACTCCCATAATCTCAAAAATAAAGTCATGTCACTGTTCTTAGTCAGGATTGCACTAATTAGTGCAATTGGCACTTCTGACCTTGTGATATCTACCCTTAATACCCCTGGGTTTGCTGTGCTGGCAGCATACAGAATTCCTCCTGACATAACAGCAGTCTGGGGAGAGATGTGCAATCCAGAAGATGAGAGTCAGGAGATTTTTGCACAGTAACATGTAGATTCCCCACAAGCTCACCCTTTGTCTTAGCTGAATATTTTGGATATTTTTTTTCCATGTAATAAATTAAAAGGCCATAAATAAATCTGAGAAGCCAGTTTTTCAAGGATCATTTAGGGAGACAGAGCTGTACCCCAGAAAGTTCTCAAGCAGTTCAGGGTAGCAGCATGCCAGTCTATACAAACACCTGTCTGTCCGAAAGATTTTGGAGGGGGGCACTAGCAATTATTCTTTTTTTCATTTTTCAAAGACAGACAGACAGACTAGGATGAAGGAAGTAAATTCCCTGCTTGTTCACTGCACCTTATGGAACAGCTTTATTTTAGTCTTCTTCATTATGCAATAAAACTATGTGTATTTCTGCCCAGTAAACTAAAAAACTATTGGCAGCAGATTTTTTTTTTCTGCAGCTGCTATCATACTTAATGTTCGATTTATATATGTTTCACTGGAGTCAGGAAATCACAAATGGTAAATCCATTAATAAATGTAATCCTCTCACCATCAAGCTGTATTTAAATGAGTATTTAAATAAGTTATACTGCTAGGACAATCAATGCTCTGAATGTTATAATGAAAGGCAGAAGAAATGTAAGTGTGTGAGTGATGGATCTACTATTTAAAAACAAATTTAAAGAAATATAAATAGTTCAGAGAAGTCCTCAGTCATGGCAGAGTGCCAGAGGTGTGTAAAACCAAGAAAGACAGAGAAAAAAAGTGTTGAAACAAACCGGTCTTTTGGAAGAGCTTGTAAGCAGCCTGCAGCACTTACCAACGTCCCCAGGCTAAAAAAATCACATGGAGGGGTTGGGAGGACTCTCCTCAGGCTGCTCCTGGCCCCTTCCCCACCCAGCCTGTAGCTGTGCTCCGGATTGTCTGACCCAGCTGCAGGACCCTGTACCACACATCAAGGCAACAAAAACAAAACAGGGTTATACATTTCATTGGGCCAAGACAGGAGCCAGTCTCTAATGGAAGGCTTAGGAAGAAAATTCCTATATATAGCAAGGTCGTTTTGTGCTTGTCCACTCCAGGGATCCTTATGGTTTTTCCCAAGGCACTTGTCCTGGCTATTCTGGGTGTGAGGATAATGGCTGAGACATATCTGGGGCCTGATTCTCTGTGCAGCTCCGATCATCTGTGTTTACATAATACAGGAAAGATCTTTAATAGTTACTCCAAATAGAAAATTAATGAGTAGTCTGAAAAATCAGTATGGCATTTGTTTCTCTTTCTTGCAGAATCAGGGCCTCTGTAAGCCTCTAGCAGGAAACAGAAACACTGTGCTGAGAGGTAAGAAGCTTGAAGAACTGGCCTTCTGGCTGGACAATATCCTAAGTTTCATTTGCTTTTGGGGCTAGAACCATCCTGACAATTATCTTGCCTAGTTACCTACACAATGTAGGCCACAACCTCCCACTGTAATTAAGCTAAATAGTACCTGCTTCTACTTCAGCTCTGCAATAAAACACTTAAGACACCACAGTTTTCGTTTCAAGGCGAGAGGGATGGAGAACAAAAGCCTTACCCAAGCTGGGGCTTTCCCTCCCCTCCCCATTCTGACCTTGCCTATGTTCTGCACTACACTGCTGCTTCTTAAATCTTTTCTTCTGGGCTGGGGTCCGTGACCAACAGCACCTGCCAAGGACTCGGACGTGATACAGGTGGGTTTTACCTTCCCTTGGATAAACTAAGCAGATTAGGCTTTATTTTAGTTCTAGTAAAGTAAGTTTTCCCAGATTAGCTTTGTACTTCAGTTGGGTCTGTCTGGGGTCTTTCAGGGGTTGGGGTGGTGTGGCTGCACTTTGTGAATGGCAGGTTTATTCAGTGACTAACGCTAAAAATGGACCTTCACCTCCATCTTCTCTCAGCACAACGGAGACTCGTGTCAGAGACACGCAGCAGTAGGTGTTATGGGCCGCCTTTGGAGGACACGTGTCCTGCAGGTGTTCTTCTGTCCACTTAGCAAATGCTTTGCTGTCTGCAAAACATCCTGCTGTCCTGAACGTCAGGCAACAGCTACTGCGTCAGCCACACCCCACACTTCACTAGTATCGCCGTAGGGTGACGGCTGGAGTCACAAAACCTGTCACCAACAACTCTGGCAATGGAATCAGTGTTCAGTATTGGAATAGAGAGAAGTGGGAGAAAATTCATTTGCTAGAAGTTAACCCGGCACTGCATAGTCAACTTTGCTTCAGCAGTGATGCCTGCAAGCTTGTGGGCAATTAATGGACCTGCACAGAGATTTCAGACTCTCCTGGTCTATTAAAACAGTATTTATACTTACTTTGGGCATTGGTTTTGGCTCAGAAACTTCCTGGAAAAAACAACCCTGCCCTAATTATAGCACAGGAGGTTCAGCCCCAAAGGCTCTTAAAACCGCGCTTGTGAAGCGTATGCTCCGCCGGTCGTGGGCTGTGGTGTAGCAGCGCAGAGCACTGCACGCGTAAGGCGTTCGCTGCTTTCACCAGACACGAGGGAGCACCTAGTCAAGGCGCTGGTGACAAAACCCCCGAGCAAACCAACCCCATCAGTTCTGTTTGGCAGATGTGAAGTCTGCTGTTTCCTTTGCAGGAATGAGGCAACGAAATGCTCAAGACACCCGTGGAGAAGGGACAGCTCCTGTCTACTAGGTCTGGGCGTCTCCACTTCAAGTACCGGCTGATGAAGATGACCCAATGTGTCAGGCTGAAGAAACAGATGAGGGAACACAAGACCAACCCCAGCGGCAGCTTCAGTCTTTTAAAAAGTGTGGAGAGAGAAAACCCGTGAGCTCCCCCACAGAGGGAAGGGCAGGCAGGTGGGGTTTCACAGCACTGCTGTACCCATCACGGCTTGTGGACTGGACTCCTGGAGGTAGGGGAGTGTGACCCAAGTCAATCATCATCAGCATTTAACATCACTCTATCCAAATCCGAAGTTTCAGCTTCTAGCCTCATGTACAATGGAGTCGGCTGCTTCGGAGGGGAGGGCCAGCGGACAAAGGACCTAAAAAACCACCAGTGGTGCAGCCAAGAAAAAATAAAAAAGTTCAGAGTGCACCAAGCAGCTGAGTTCCAGCACCACAGCTCAGAGCTGGGAGCATGCAGTTTCACCAAAGCCAAGAGAGCTGTGAGAGGCAGTGAGCAACCAGACACACCACACAGAGGTGAGGGGCACCTCACCCTTCAGAACACCTGTGACAGCTACCAGAAGAGTCAGAATACAAGAGTCCTGAGAGATAAAAATTTATTTGTAACTGATCAGCATGTCATGATATGGACACAACTCATACAGCTGACATTCTCGTAGCCAAAAGAGAGAATTTAATTTTTTATTTTTAAAAATACATTTTTCTTTCCAGCAGGAAGAATTTTTTAAAACAAACATTTCATACTAGGCAGGAATTAAAACAATGGCTTTTTCAGTATGACAACACGGCTGGTAAGCACTGGATCCCCACCAGTGTCTTATACTCAGATTTTGAGTTTTCCCCCCCACTCCCCAAAAAAAAAAACCCACACCAAACCCCAAAACCAAACCCAACCTCCCCCCCACGGCACAGAAGGACAAGACAAAACCTGGAAGGGAAATGAAGAGGTAGACATAACTAGGGCCATGGCGCTGTTCTGGAAATTGTGCAAGATGTCTTACTGTGCTCCAAGGAGTTCTTTCCTTTATTTATTCCTCTGCTGGATGCTGCAGCACCCCACACCAGCGGTGAACACAGAAGGTGATGCAGCACTAGGGGCCAAGGGACCGACGGTGCTCTTCCACTCTCCATCACCTTGCCTGGCTGAAGTTGTTTAAAGACCGAGCACCCCGTTAGAAGCTACACGTATGTACGGAAGGGAAGGATGGTTTTGCATCAGTCCAGGACGGCAGCAATCCAGGGGTGATGGATGCCCAGGTTCTGCTCTTGGCATGCCCTCAACTCTCAGAAACTACAAGGGGAATCACTGTGGAGAAACTCCGCAGCTTGAGCCCCGGCAAAGTGCCCAGTAGGTGCTGGAGCGAGTAGGGGCTGTAGAAGTTGCTTCCCCCCTACTCCCTGTGGCTCCACTCCTTCCCTTGTCACTTCTAGCACAGAACCTCTGTGTGTCAGTCCTTCCCTACGAGAGCTCTAAGCAGCAACCTTGTCTCACCACGTAACACTGTCTGTACAGTTAACCTACACACTACCTATTTGTTGTGTTTACACAACAGAGATTGCCTATCTACTGGATGCCAGGCAATAAATACAACCATCAAAGAAAATAACCTATTAAGGATCAGAAGCACATGAAATAATCTTGAAAAAAACCCCAACTTTATTTTTGCTACACACAAAAAAAAAAAAAAAAAGGAAAAGACACCTAACAATCTCTGTAGAGAAATGCTGCTTCTGGTTTCTGTCTACAGTTCTGAAAGATATCTCGGCTGCTGGAATGATGTGATAAAAAAATCCAATGCAATAAATTCAGTAAAATAATTCCAAACAAGATCAGCCCTTTGCAAAATCACTGAGTCACTACAGGCTCCTGCATCCATTTTATCACACAAACCAAAACTGCAGGTAACACAGCAGGGAGGCAGAACACTGGAGGTGAAAACAACCGGTACCAAGAAAACTTAATTTTTTACACAAGATGGACACTGCTGTAATTTTAAGGAACTCAAATAGGACATCTGTTTGTTGTACCATTCCTTCGTTATCCAATGAGAAAATAAAAAAGGTTTGAATTTGAAATGCATAGAATCTTTTTAAAGGTTTCTTCTGTGTCACAGCAAGGTAGCCTACAGGTTTCACAGAAAGAATAAAGCTGCTGAGAAGTGTTCGTAATGTATGCGGGTGTCATAACCCAGAGAATGGGTTCAATCTCGCTCTTCCAACTGCTCTTTAGAAACAGCGTAAGAACTACCCAAGATGCGATTTTGCAAAATAACCCTTTTATTTCATATGGCTCCATTATTTCCAAACAATACGGTACCCCAGGCTTAGGACTATTTTGAGTGACTGCATGAGATCACCACAAAACCTCCAGCTGACTATCAAGAGAACGCACCCAATCCCCCCGAGTTGTGATTTGGAAATCCCAGTTTTAAAATACCTTTGGTCCCAAAAATTTTATGTGAAGGCAAAGTGGAGCAGTTGAATCCTGTCACACACAGTGATCGGTATCGTATTGTCTTGTACAAACAGGTGAAAGGAGTTAACAGCACTTTATGGCAGTGTCAGGCAAAAAAAAGTGACATCATTTGCAAAACAAGTGAGTAATGAACAGTACCACAGTGATCATTGTATTGTTACCGGAGTAAGAAGCATCTTAATTTTGATGCTGGGGTTGGAGGTGGGAGAAGGAAGAGTTCATTTTCCAGTGAGCACAGTGAATTGAAATCTCGCTTCTCAAAATCTGGTAGGAGCAACTGAAAAACCCCGTAAAATCCCACCCTCCCACCACCCCTCCCCACCAAGAGCTGCCTTTGTTGAAAAGCACAGCTGACCCATCCAGAAGGACAAGAGACCCTGTGTGGAAGGTGCACTGAAGAACACGCTGCGCGCTGTGAGCAGGCAGGTACTCCTCACGTACTGGGATTGGAAGAGCCGCAATGCTAAACCATCCCATCATTTCAGCTGTGTCACTTGTTTATGAGCAATTAAACACGGAAACGTGCAGATGATCCGCGTGCGGCCCTGGCAAAGAACCATCTTTGTTCACAACATGCTTCAATTAACCGTGTCCTCACTTGTGCGCGCAGCAGCCTTCCGCTAGCGCTTGTCCCTTGAATTTTGCCCTTCATCACTTCATACATCCCGCCATTATACGTCCCTTAATATAAACTCACAGTTATAGTCGTTAGCCAATTTGTGATCAACTCTGTGGTTCATTAGCATCGCTTTCTCTTCTTGAACTCTTACGAAGACGAGGCTCACATCTGCGCCACTGCCCAACTGCCAACAGGTAGAACCATGCTGTGGCTATTCTGCTGTCAATTTCATTAAAGTGACTTGGCCTTAAGGGGATGCAGCGTCAGGCTCTCTTCACATTCTCCAGTCCAGACAGGAAAGAAGCCCAAGACCATCAACTATTTGCTACCAGAACCACAATCAGTGCTTGAAAACAAGTGTCTCGCAATAGGGAGAGCTACAGAGCAACAAACTGAAAAAGCACAGGACCCGACAGATCAGGTGATCCCCCAAAACATTACTGCACATGACTAACTTCTTTAGGCAGCATATGAACACTCCCTACTGACTGCAATCTACCAGAAAAATAGCAATAAATACACTGCATTTGAGAAAACATTATGCTCTGATGTGGGGCTCATGGGGTCTTTAGAGAATGACCTCCTGATGTAACTGCTGTGCAATCTGCTTATAGAAAGTTCCCTTTTTATATCACTCCAGCCTGTCCGAGCTCAAAATACACCCAGCTGTACTCTGGGCATCACTGCAGCTCTGCTCAAACCACTTGCTGAAGGACACAAACGAGCAGCTTCTCGCCATTTTGAGAGTCTGTTCACGCCCCAACATCCCACAGACCTCACTGCTTACACACTAAGGGTGCTGGGCCAGCCCAACACCCACCTGCAAGAACAGCAGGTGATACATTCACTCCATCAGCTGTACTCCAGCAAGAGCACCGGGAAGGAAAAAAAATAAAGAAAAAAGAAATCAGTCCCCAGCCTGCCTCCACTTCAGGGCATGCCCCTTAAATGGCTTTACACCAGAACCCAGGTGCCAAGAGCTGGGATTCAGAAACAGCCCCTTACCCAAACCATGAAGTTGTCGGCCAGCACCACCCTTCGCCTCCCAGCCAGGAGTTCTTAGACAGTTCTTAGACAACAGGAAGGGGACACAGCGGACAGGAGAACTTCCCGGGGGTGCTGTTTTGCCAGCGACCCACTGGGCTGCCTTAGGATAAAACTGCTGCTTTGTGGGCTAGGGACAGGGGTGGTATATCTGACTGGGCTTCCTCCCACTTAAGTCAGGGAAATTGGCATTGCTGCCTCCCGCAAAGGCAATGCCAGCTACGTTGTGTACTCTGCGACCCACCTGTGGCCATTCAGGGAGCGAGTGGGGATCAATACCTAACTCAGAGCCAGAGCTACTGAGGGCTTGCTTCGCTCTCAGAAAAATGACTCTGTGAAAGGCAGCGCGCCAACATCCGACGTTCTGGCCATCCTGCTTGTATTTAGAGATTAGTTTTATTTTAGGAACAGCTCTCTCCAATCTGTGTATAATCACACGAACACGATGCCAGCCAGACCTGCCAGGAGTAAGAACGTACATCACCCACAGCCTTTCTAAAGCATCCTACGCTACACAGCTGAAAGTCTTCTGTTCCAGCTTGCCTTTAAACTCAACTCATTCTTCCTCCAGTAAGATTTTAGCACAGTGATGAGCTAATTAATACCACCCTCTCCATTCCGAGTATTTACCACACTAGATAGGTTTTGTTTTTGTTGGTTTTTTTGTTTTTTTTTTAACAGTAGTATCCTCCTATAGATTTATGATAGCAGTTACAGCTATTTTTTTCCATTTTAAGAAACTAGTTTTTCTTCTATTACTTCTTAGCAAAACATTAAGATGGTTGGCATTGAATTATTTAAATTCTCCCATGAGTACATTTAGTGCTGTCGCATCTAGCGGGGAGAAAAAGGCCTCTATAAACCACTCAAAGGTCACCTTGGTTGGACTGCAGTATACAAAATAGAAAGGTGGCTAAAAATCACCAGCAGCACCAGCAGCCCCTTCAGAAACAGCCAGGATTGCACAGCAAACACAGCTTTCCCCCATTCCCCAAGTTCCATGATTTTCCTTCACTGTATTTTCACCTTTAAAAGTGCATTCTGACAACTGATAATGACCATGGAGATGTGTTCTGAACAGAGGGAAAATAAACTGAGTGACTTCATATTCTCCAAGTTTCCTCACAGCGGAGATACAGGTAGCCCAGGGAATTGGGAGGGCCGACGGTCAGACCACAGCGGGGATGGGCCAATTCAGACGATGTAGGCGGCTCCCAGTCACACCATGATGCTGCAATGCTCGTTTGGGTTTTTTTGAGGGCTGGCTCCTCGCCAAACCCACCCGGTGCTGGATCTCAGTAAGGTCTTAGTTTTTGATCAACGTGTCTAGTACAACTGCTGACTGCATAGCCATAAAGATACCGCCACCAGCTCCGCCCTGGTGTATCTGACTCCGGCACAATGAGTCGCGACAAAGTACACGTTTTTGCAAATGAGGAATCTCTACCACACCGACACGGCACAGACTACTGAGGGGACGAGTTGCTGAATTTTCTGAGCTCTAACTACAATGCCAAGAAATACTTGCGGTGACAGAGCTTTGTCGTCACGGACATTCTTCTACGGTGGCTGTACGATTGCACCTTTTGTCCAAATGCTGAATTTGCGTAAGTGTGGGTGACGGAGTATACATTTTTAAAAATACAGACAATTCTTAAAATAATACATCATCAGGTCACTATGTTACTGATCTTCACTTTTAGTGGAGTTTAAAATTTCCCCAAAGAGGGGTAAGAGTCCATCCAGTATTTTCCTTTACTCTGGAATATTCACATTTGCACATACAACATGATACTCATTTGCAAGAGCCTGGATTCCCATTGCGTCCTCGGGTCCCGTTCCGCTTTTAAAATAGGCAATGGTAAAAATACTGAAAGATGCAGTACCACATACCGCCTGACAAAAACGCAAGTGATTGTATGCCGACTAGCCACAGGTTACTGAGGGTCATCGCCCGAGAAACAGCTTTCGTTTGACCCTGCGGGGGAGGAAAAGCTCCTGAAACAGAAGACAAAAGAGGGTTAATGTTTCTGCCAACTATGTGTTCTACATTACCTCTGGAATTCCCCGAGCGCCCTTGATGGAGTTGAGTGGATTCCATATTGAGCTCTACAGCTGCTTGGGAAGGATTTTGTACACTGAAGCGGCAGCGCGCACGCACCTGCGTGGTTCCTCTGGAATATACATGGACACACACTTCTCTTTTTAAACAATGGCTTCTGTACACTGTTTGGACATTCCTTGGCCAGTCAGTCGTACAGACCAAGGAAGTGCTGTGATCAGTTTTCCAGAGATACCTCTTCGAACCGCTGTTTACGTGAGAAAGACTGGCAGGAGGTACAGCTGACATGATGAAAGACATTCATGTTTCCCTATTTCGACTTCTTCTGATTTACACCACCAAATTACATGTGTCTGAACACATCAGGGCTTTACCAGCATAAGCAGGTGCTTGGCACAGGTTGATATCAGCATGTTAATTAAAACACACTACATTTTACTGAGATGCACAAAGCTTAGATGATAGGAACCACTTTCGGTCATTAATCTGGAGCAGCGGACATAAAAACTCTAAATATAGCAGAGCAGATGATGTACTTGCTGCAGCATCCTGGAGTCACCACCACTCACAGAAGAACAAGAGATGAATGATTCAGAGAATAAAGATACAGCAGTGTCGATTTCAATCTTAGAAACCACAAAGTTCAGGTATTTAGATACCATCAGCAACATCTTTATGCTTCACATTTGCAATTACTGGAGGAATTGCAGTCAAGCATTTAAGACAACGCGTTTCTTCCTTTACGAACACTCTTAAATGCAAAACAAACAAAAAACACTACCCCAAACCCCTCAAAAAACACCACCCCCCACCAAACCCCCAGCTCGATGAGTCCCATCCTTCTCGCCTTGATACACATTTCCACACGCACGCAGATTTGCCACATCATTTATTCCTTGGTGATTCTCGCCGCTAAGCTCCTGTTTGTCCACTCTATGCTGCATTTGTTCTTCCACGGCACATTGGCTTCCCTGTGCCAACACTGACCTCCTAGGGACTGCGGGCAACCGCCTCCTCCCCCTCCCAAGGCAACTTGTATCCCGCAGAGAGAATGTCCTTCACACTCGCAGCACAGACAAGCCCAGCACTCCAGCTGTCCTTCCCAGCACCCACCCCTCTCTCCCCTTAATCACCTCAGCACCCATTATCCAACCCTTTCCGGGTTCATCTGAGTTTACTGAAGGGACATGACAGACCTGTACGCAGAATTTACCCAAAAGGTTTCAGATTTGGTGCCATGAAGAGTATCTCCATGGCTCTGGTGAAAACCCTCCACAGTTGCCTATAGGATGACATCGCTCACTTTTTTTTTTTTTTTTTTTAGTTACATCGCACCGGTTGGCTTACGAGAGTGAGTAAAGAGCACGATGACTTCAGTGTACAACTACTAGTTTCCAACCAATAAGGTCCTAGTTTGCAGGGCTCATTTTAATTAGCCTCTAAGTGCTTTTATCCTAAATGTAATCCTTGTGTTCCAGCAGCATTTGAGGTCAACCTGCTGAAGGCTTCAGAGAATTCTGGAATTTGCTGGCTGCTAAAATAGGCCTCCCTGTGTTGCTTATACCTGCAGGTACTAACTGTGAAGAGCTGTCATTTTAGAAATGAAATGTGGAAAATGCACCTGCAAGAAAGGATGGGGAAGTTTTGTACTCAAATTTTAGGCCAATACTTTGTTTGTTTAATTTTAAGAGGTCTAATACTGCAAGTTTGCCCCAGCTCTGCTGAAGTACTTAACACTTAGAGACACAGCAAAAAGGAAGGTGCTTGAGGCTTTGCTTCTTCCTCTTCCCAAATAAAAACATGCCAAAAGAATGAATTCCTACTGGTGAGATGGTTAATGCGAAATTTAAGTTTTTCAGAGCATTAAATGTTACCCCAACTTCCGGAGGAAGCTTAATCAACTGAGACAAGTCCCTAGGCAGTGTGTATGTAAAAAAACCCAATAATAATTAAAAAAAAATCCCAAAACAATCAAACTGCTGAAAGAGCCCTAAGCAACAACTCGAGCCAACGTTATGCGTCCACACAAGGGTAGCACTTGTTCACCTGCCAGGATTCCCCTCACATTAGACCTGAGGACTTTTCCAAGGGGTTTCCAAAACCTGTGACAGCACTTTTGCAATAAGCCACCAAAAGCAGCAGAAGCAAGTTCTCATAAATGGTTGTAACTTCAAATTATGCTGATCTGTGCCTAAAAAGCTCCCATGTCATACCATTTACATTTAAAACACATCTTACCGATTCATACTGATTACCCTGCAAATTATAACCAATTATCCTATTTTGGAAGCACTTATCAGTAAATCCATCTGATTATATTCATTATGCTCTCTGAAATTCTGGTCCAGTGAGATTTTTTGGGTACAACTTATTTTATGGTTTTTTGTGAAATAAGTGTATTGATAACAAGAATTCCTTACTGCCTACTGGCAACATTTGTAGTTTTAAACAGATGCACCAATTCGTTTGTCTAAAAGTCCAATATATGCAATTGGATGCCCTTTATACAGCAGGGTCTGACTTCTGCCATCGGTGATGGATGAGTGACAGCAGTATTTCATAAAACAAAACACAGCTCTGGGCTGTTAAAGAATCCTGTTACTCTTTCAAAGCACTGCCACTGATAAATTAAGCACTCAAACCCCAAATTAAATCACACTTTTCAATAAATCGTATCTCAGAAGCAGTGCTTTACTTAACACAGTCACTCTGGAATACTAAATCAGCTGATCCCGGAGACCGAATATCTTATGCACATGCCCCCACAATGAAGAGACAAGCTGCATTCTTTCATACAGAGTCTTCCTACTCAGTCTGTGTTTCATAAGCTCCCCTTCCAGTATGTCTAAACAAAACTTTTTTCCTCTCTGGATTTTCTTTTTTTAAAATTATTATTATTACAATGAATTCCTCTATGCTGTACTGTGAACACACACCTGCTGGAAGGCAGATGAAATCCTTCTGTATCAACTGGATGGAAAACAAGAGCTTGAGGAAGCACCTCTCCAGCTATGGCTTCAGAGCAATCACCTGATACTTCAAATTACATGTACGTCTTCAGTGATGTTATGTTATTAATGCTCTTAATTTATTTAGATTCCTCTGGTCCATTTCTGCTGGAAGTACGTTCTGGCAGAAAGGATCCTCAGTAGCTGGCAGCAAGGTGTCCAGTTCTGACAGCTCAAGGCTGGAGAGACTTTACGCTCTCTAATTCTTCCCAACCCCCCAGCATCCCTCTATCTGGCTTAAGAGGAACAGAAGAGGACTATGGGTTTTGGATTGGACCTCCAGACCACTTAGATCTGTTTTGTCTAACAGTACAAGCACCAGAGGAGCATGCTGAACAGCCACATTAAGCAGATAAACCAACCTGCGCCGCGTAAGAGTCCCATCTAATCCCTTTTAGTCAAGAACTTGTTCGTTTTAAATCCCAAAGGTTTTATATCCCCTCCCAACGCAACACGAGCTCTGAATACTTTTACTATGCATGTAAATGTTCACTGCCTCTTTGAGTCTTGTCTAATTATTCCAGTCAATGAAATCCCACAGCAGCAAGTTTCACAGCTGAGCTGTATGTTATTGCAGAAAAAAAAAGTGTTTCCTCAGATTTGTTTGGAATCTACTGGCTTCCAAACACAACCCTATTCTAACATTACCTGGGTAAACCCACTTTTCCTAGATCATTTTTTTTATCATACTTTTTTTGCCAAATGAAAACTAAAAATCACTGTATCTACTATACTCGTGTGAAGAATGTATACTTGTTCTTGAACCATTCAGAGACCCTTGCAGACAGAACTGTTGACAAAGCACCATTCTCTTTTCTAGACAACACCTCACCTGTTTCATAGAAATGTGTCAGGAGATCCTCCTTCTCAATGAACCGCTGATACAGCCAGTTGGTAAGAGCCTCGGGCTCCGCGGGTACATCTTTCACCGGGAAAATCCTACCAAGGAAACAAACGTAAGTTAAAACCAGGAAACATGTTCTCTGCACAAAGAGCACAACTCTTCTTCCCCAGCCCAGCCTGAAACACAGAGCGCAGGAGTTGGGTGCCAATGTCCCCGCAGGGTTATGTTGTTCCCTTGCTGATTCCTGCCTCACACGGGTACGACTGGTTCAAAACTGGAGTTTTCCAGGTTATCAGAAGACACTGGCAGTATTGGCTTCTAGCAAATTCTGCACTACAAACACCACGCTACAGCACTTGGTAACAGCCTCTGAGATTTGTTTAAGACAGAATTCCACCGTGCTATACCACTACCTTTAAAACAAACACAGAAGAGATGAAGTTCATGTGTTGAAGCTGAAGGAAATAGATGTCTGAGAAGGTTCATCCACCTTTTTGAAGAAACGGTTCTTCAAAGGGCAGAAGCTACATAAGAACAACACTAAGCACCAACAGCTCTTCTGTATCCCAGCAGACAAGCACTCGGTGCTTTTCAACGGATGCCGGCATCTGAAATTTCTATGGAGGTTTCACACTGAAAATGACCATGTAAAGAAACCACACCCAAATGTCTCTGTGCTCCTAAAATCCCCTACAGAAAAACTATCAATGCTTTGGGATTTTGACACTGAATACTGGGGCTACTTGGAAAATCTGATATCCAGGGCAGAACTCAGTGATACCTGTACCTACAGAAACCCCCAAACAACCCACCACACCTTACTGGATTTTCTTCAGAGCAGGATTTCAAGTTTAACAGTTATTGTGAAATCTACTGACGAGACCCAAAGCGCCTTTTGATATATACAAGAACTTACATATCCACATCCACCGTGTTTCACCAGGAGCACAAGGAAGAAGAGATCCATGAATCAAGCTAGCCTGAAAAAGTCACACTCTGAAACGTAAGACCTTTACAGTAGGTTTTTCTGGTGAGCTCTCCCTTTCCCCATCATTTAAGCCATGCTTCTGTTTTCATTAGTGGATTTTACATTTTTCTGAACAAATCTTATTAGAACGTTTCAGATTATACTGAGAAGAATTTGAAGTAACGCTGCAATCACCCGGAGAGTGTGTGAATGGATACGGGACTGCGCAGCTGCAGAAACAAGACACTTCTGAAGAACACTTTTGTTGCTGTTACTGCTCTCAACACCTGAACTTGCTTTGCTGCCAATCACCTGTACGTCCTCCTCCCAGCTGGAGGCACGGGGAAATAAGCTGTAAGTGGAGAAGAAAAGCAGCAAATCGCAAATAACAGAGCTTTGCTATACAGAGACAGCTTTGATATAAGGAGATGAACGGTTTTGTTTTCCAACTATGGCATCAACATTAACTCTGATATTTTAGTGGAGCCTTTGTAGCAATCCTGCCCATGTCTTTCTCGCACTGTGTTGTTCTCTGTGCTCTAGCAAAGCCAGTTGCAGTAGACAGAAGCTACTAGCTGTTATCTCAAGTAAAATATAGTCTGAAGAAAAGCCTTTGGCCAAAAACAAATGTTACAGGCTAGATGGTGGCACACCATAGAGTTCAAGCCCTCAGCATGTACGTTAAGAACAATGCCGAAGACAGGTAATAAAGAACTATTTTATCTTGAAACCCAGGCGTTGCAGACCAGATCAAAATCAAACCATGTAGAGGCAAGTAAAGAACACACCCCCAGAGAGAGGACCATTTCTGCTGAGGATGTCACACAAAACCAGACTTACTGTCTGTCCCCAAACGCAACTGGGTTGCCAAGCACTATTTTTATTCTCTTCTGCTTATCTGCTGTGAAGAGATAAAAGGGCTCAGCAATGGAATATTGTTTCACAGTATATTTCTGAAGGACAGATGCTTGCTTACGCAAGTCTGAAGGCAGTCTGGAACTAGCAGAATGTACATGTGGGCTCAGGACAGAAGCTTAGGGTTACCTGCCCCATATGCTGTCGCCATCGTAAGCTGCAGATACTCCTCACCTCCACCTTCACTCCCCAGTTACCTTATGTGTAACCACTCTGCAACTCAATAACCTAGTTACACCTGATATTTTTCCAAAAATGGACCTACTAGTGTGAAAACATCTTCACTGCAGCCCATGGTATACTCATTAGGAACTATTTATGAGCTGGCACTGTAATGGAGTAAGGGAGATGTGTAAGTGATACCAACATTGTGAGAGGCTAATGGAACAGAACACACCACTCTCCCGCCTGAGTTCCTCCAGGCTCTCGTGCAAATCAATGCAGTACCAGAATACCCGAATCCCTGGATATAAACTCTGCTTCTTAAATTTTTAAGGAGCAATCACCATTACACTCATTCTGAATGAGTATTGATGGTGGACGGAAAACAACTGGGTTTCCAATAACGCTATGCTGGGTTGTCACTATTTAGCGGTGCGAAGTGCTAGGGTATTCAGAAGCATTTTCAAAAGTATTTTTAGATTGTCCGGAGTTATTTTTATAAATGGAACATTTTTACTAATAACTGAGCTAAATTAGAAATGAAACATTTAAAAAAAAATCCTTAAGCCATGGAACAAGCCCTTCCTGTATTCTATCTAGTACTAGGTGATGCTAAACCTTATATTTATACCAAACATACACCACTGTCATCATTCTCTGCCCATCAGACAGCTCAGCTGGCATCTGTGTTTTAGAAGAACATCTTTTTCCAGGAGACCTGCAGTCTGGGAAAGTCTGATGTTACAAGATGGTCCAAAGCAACGGCTTTGCTGGAACAGGGTCATTCCCAACCATCAGCTGCCAGGTCTGCTAGGTCTAGTGCTGAAAGATAGAGTCATATGTAAGAAATTGTGGAGACAACCTACTAACAGGCCATTTCTTGAACAATCCTAGTAATTTTCAGAAATATGGCATTTTCAGAGAAATTTCATCCCCTTTAAATGGTCCTTATTGGAAAAGCCACCTCTAATTCTGTATTAAAATTGAAACGTTCACAGATGCCACCTTGAAGTACTAATTGTCTTTTATTATCTGTCCTACCCTGAATTAAGAGTTCTTTATTACCCCTACATCTTCGAAATCATACTATTAGTTACTGTGCTGATGACTCTTAAATAAACTCAGTATTATGGAGGTTGTTGGTAAATCTCAGGAAGGCCAAAAAACAAACCAAAACCAGAACCAAAAGAAAAAGAAGTTACTTGCATACAAAAAGCACATTAAAACCCATTGACAAACTGGACACCCTTCACAGACATCTCTGCAAAACTCATTCAGCAACCACAATGTATTCCTGTGTTATTTATAGGCAGGAGGATGGTTATTTCGATAAATCTCTATCGACGCAGGCACAACAAAGGAGCTTCCTCAGTAGCTGAGAGCTTGTTTCAACAGCAGCACGGTACAGAAACTGGTAGAGACAGACAGGTGAGAGGAGTACTCACCCATCCGCATCGCAGAGCAAAGACAGCCGAGCTGGCAGCGCTTACGCTGCATCAAAGCACCCATCCTCAGTTTCCAGCCATCCTCTGCGGCAGAGATGACTACGGGCGGCTCCAAATTGGGGGCCTCTACACCACAACCGCTACCACAGCGGGCAAATGATGGTCATACAAGGGTATGACCCAGCAGGAAGTGAATGCAAGGAATCCCTGACCTTGTGCCATTCTAACCAATAGATTGAAATTTCCTTCCCCCACAAAATCACAGGTACATCTGATCTGGAAGAAGATGATTAGGTATTTCCCTTGGGTACTATGTTTCAGAACGCAAAGCAGGTGTTTCAGCACTTTCCGACACATTTTTGAAATGACGGTCAGGATCAAAACATTATTTGATAATGAAAAGGCAAAGTTCTCACACCTTTGAATTCTGAAGAACCTGAAATTTGGTAACTGTCCTTATTCCTAGTAAAGTGTCTTCTGATATTCTGAGGAAAACCAGTCCACAGCTTAGCCTCACTACAAACTTCTGAAAAAAAACGTCATATGCACAGAAAATTGTTTTGAAAAGCGAGCTTCAACTCAGTATCAAAATCTAGCTTTCGAGGAAAAAAAAAAAAAAAAGATTCCTGGATCACACTGAACCTTCTCTGCCACTTCCACCAGGTAGAAAAGCATCTCAAAATGAAAATATAACACTGGATGCCGTGTCCTCTGCGCTCCTCTCTTGCTCTCTGAGTAGGATGAAAAAGAAATAAAGCTGCAGTAAAAGGACAGGCTGTGAGAAAAGAAAAACACTATATTTCAAAGACAGTAAGGCAGAGAGAGACAGGTTGTGACCGAGGGGAACGGCCGAAAGGACTGGCTGAGCGACCAGCACAAAAGAGGCTCTGCAGTATCCTCTGCTCCACTTCGAGGAGCACTGAAAATGCTGCTTTCCCCCCCCCCCCCTGCAGTCATACATCAATTCCTCACCCTGGACTACTCTAAATGGAGAAAAGCATGTTTAAATCACGATTATTTTTTTCATGCAGTAGAGATGGCATCTGGTCAAAACTCTTCTTTACTTTTCCCAAAAGGTGACCTTTTCTTATTTATTTTTTCATTTTTGCTACAATTCAGTTTAAAGTCATTATATAGCACCTTTGAGTACACAGACCTAGGTAAAACTTTCTCTCTGATTATTTGAAAGTTACCCTTCAAATTTGTTTCAAATATAATCTCCCAGGACATTGCAAATGACAAACAAGCAGCAAAATTTTAATCGTGCTACATAAAGGAAAAGGGGGGGAAATAACAGCAATCCAGACATATTCAATGAAAATTTCAGAGAATATCTGCATCAAACACAGAAAACCAAACATCTGTGACATTTTCCACCTTTGGAAGACAAACAGCTACACAGGTCTGGTATAATTCTCTGCCCTGCAGCCTGACCAACTCACAGGGAGCAACACTGCAGAGACACCTCCCAGGACACCTTTTAGCACATTAAAAGGAAGCATCAGAGAAGAGAGGATGGAGAGTTACAGGGCAAGGACCAGATATAGCTGGGCACAGAGTTCAGCTGCCTGTAGCACACACTGCTTTACCAGCATAGAGCATGTGGGTTTTTTCCAGAACTGCTCCTGATTAAGATCTGACACAAACAGGCTGGAGGCACCACTGTATTTTCAGACAAGCGAGGACATGACCTCAGAGGCACATATGCAAACCTCATGAGGGACAGTCTTCTGCTGACCACACCAACAATTTCCATCTAAGAGACTGATGTCAGGCCACTGGGCTTCAATTACCTGTGTTCCCAATCCCAGAGAAGATTCAATGAAGTGACAGCAGAACTGTAAAGTTTTCTTTCACACCAGAAAACCTCCAGGAGGAAAAGGGTGTTCCCTACTCTTCCCTGTCTGCCACCCTCAGTTTCCCAGACACATACCCTGGCTTCACAGGTTCTCTGTGGTGCCAACAACTCCATTCCAATCATCAATACGTGATTTCAAGTTGTCAAAACCCTGAAGGTGCCATCACATGACAGCATTCTGCTATAAAAAGTAATCCTTAATGAGTCAAGTCAGGCGGTCTGGGGAAAAATAAATAATCAGTTGCCATGCCCTGATGGGAATTCAACTGGAAAATTTCTGTATAGGCAATAGAAGAGGATGATGTAACATGAGTGAATTAATGTACACGTGCTGTTCAGTTGCTCTCTGCTAATCCTGCCATGGATAAATATGTCTTTTATGTAGAGCTGAGAAGTATTTTCAAAGCCACACAGAGAAATCTAAAATAAAAAAATTACTGTCAACACCACCAAAGGTGAAAATTCACTGTAGTTGTCCCAGACTACAGCTCTAATTGCAGACACACAGCTGGATGATAGGTTAAATCTGGAAAAAAGGATACAAAAGCAGTATGACTTTTTTTTTTGGTATAGAATTATTGTGGGTAGTCAAAGAGAAAAGTTGCCCAAGGACCTGACATTAGTTGCGCATGAAAGTAAATTGCACTAAACACAAGGCCATGAACACTAGGGAAGGAAAAAGCAGCAGCTATGCCTGTACAGCCACAGGCCCTACGAAAAGCTACTGTTACTCCTATTACTCTGGTAAAGGACCCTGAAATTGGTGCGGGGGATTCAGGATGCCAGTCAACTCTCAGACTAGTTAGAGCAGAACCAGAAAAGGTGAGACAAAAGTAAAATGATAATCAGGGAAAGGATTTGTGTAAGGAGACACCAAACAGAGGAAGACTCCTTGCACTGGATGGTAGGGGGACAGAGAGATAGGACAGCTGAGGCAGGATATGAGGATGTTCTGTCAGATGCCTGAGGAATGATTCATCAAGGGTGCACCCATGAAGGGGTCAGGAGGAGAACTTAATGCAGGCAAAAAGGAGTGGTCCTGGCTGCTGCCCTCAAGTGTGTCATGCAAAATTGTAGCAATCTAAGAAGCAAGCTAAAGACTGTATTAAACAAGTTCATGATGGCCAGGTCCCTCAGCTCCTACCAAAAGAGTGATCCAAATGTGACACCTGCTCAGAACATGTTCCAGCCCCCATGTGTTGATGCACGGAGTGATGGCATGCAGGATGGCTTCCTGCACCTTTGCTGCAGTCAGAGCCAGGGTCCTTTGTTCAATGCATCTTCAAAAATTGCTAATCTGCATCCAAGTAAAAGCCCTTACAGTCCAGAGGACACATGCCTAAACTTGAGGTGCCAACAGAAGAATTACCAGGATGGTGAGAGTCAGCCGAAGCCCCAGTTAAAACCAAAACCACAAGTTACCATTTCAGAGGTAACTGAAATGAGAGCCAGCTCTCAGCCTCTGAGAGACATGATCCTGCATGAGTTGCCATCTGGGCATACTTGAAATGTTTTCACTGGGTCAGCCATAACTACGGGGTATTGCAATAATAATAGTAATAATAATTTAAAAATAAAATAAAGGTTTGCCCCTTTCTGCTAAAACACCACATCAGTGATATGGATCCTCTGGAAACACCCCCCTGCCCAAGCTACACCCAAGAATAAACAATTTCTAGTATTTTTTTTTTCCTTAGAATTTCAGTACTATAAGAACAGTAAAATGCAAGTTCAATGCAAGGAAGGTTACATCACATTTATGCTTGTCCTCAAAAATAGGTTTTGAATATACACATTGAGAAGCAGGAAGTTAATTCAACTTTCTTTTTTACAGGAGTATTTTTGGAAATACTCTTTAGTAAAATTCTAAATACATTCTGCTTGCAATTATCCCAGAGGTCTGTGAGAGTGCTAAGGTGACCTGAATAAAAGCACAACAGATATTATTAATTCTTACATAAATTAGGCTGTAAGTATGTTCACCTTCGGAACAACTTGAAGGCAGATTTCTATAAAAAGCAGGGACAGATTTAAACATGGTTCTGGAAAGGAGTTACACTGAGCAGCCTGCATTCTGCACGACACCACACTGACACAGCAGTGATGCAGGAGAAGGTCATTCCCAGTTAAACCGCCACCAAGGGGATCCACATAAGGACATCTGAAAGCTTACTGTAAAAGTCTAAAAGCCCCACAAATCGGTAAAAGGGAATTAAGACAAAATAATGCAACTTTGGGATAAAATGTGGTCGAATTATTTTGTGTAAAAAGTGTTCAAGTATTTCTGGAGATTTCAGACTTGCAATTAACTGCAAGCCAACAGCATAACACAACTTCTCTCTCCATTTGTTTAGGCCCTGAGACAAAGACCTGCTGCAGAGGAGTTTTACCACTATCCAATCCCAGGTGTCAGCGAGACGTGCTACCATTTCCAGGGCATTGCTTTGTTCAGCTATGAAGAGTATGCTTTGAGCAAAAAAAGCAGACATTTCTTTGTCAGAAAGTTAGATAAGATTTATAATCTCCTCTCAGGAGATATGTTATTTAATAACACGGTGATTTTTAATTTATACTATTTTTTTAAAAAATCCACAATATATATATTCAATTTGGGTTTACCAGCACTCCAACATTCAAGTGGAAAAGATGATCGAGCCATCAAACTATATTCCCTGTAACTCTGTTTAGCCACAGGACATAGGTAAAAATGACAGTGTGCTACAATATGGGATGGACAGTGAACATTTTGAAAGAAAACTGTGCTGTGATTATTAGATAATACGAGTTGCCCACCACTGCGAGACACACATAAATGAAGACATTGCTAATGATTTCCCATATCCTGAAGCATGATGCTACTTATTTGTGAATACTTGTGTTTTTTAAATATTTTAGTTTAACATAAGAGTCAAAGGTTTATTTCCTACCTGTAATGTACATGTGTAACTGTTGGTTGTCGATAGCCAAGAATCCAAGTTTGGATATCTATAGGTTCGCCTTTAGGATACGCGATGGTTGTATCTATCACCCACTGGAGGCCTTTTGATTTGCTCTCTAGGAACAAAAAGAAATAGGGTATTAAAAGTAATCAGAAAGCACATATCACGTACATGATATTTACTTTTATACTATGTCGTGAGGTATGAGGCACAAACAAAACAAGACAGCTAAAAAAAAATCAGTCAGATTTCATTACAGAGCACAGAAATGCTCTTAAGAACCACAGCTAGATCAAGATTTTACTTTCACAGTTATTTGCTCTTACATACTGTAGTACACAGAATAAACAATTCAACCCACTGGGTATTAGTACAGTGACAATTGCTCCTAAAAATCTGAGTTATGAGATAAAGAGAAAACACACCACCTTGTGTATTAATGACAAGAAAGCAACAAATGGAAGAGTTTTCCCAGGAGACTGCATCCACAAGGCCCCAGAAAGACTGATACCAGCACATGTTCATATGCTGCTCAGCATATTTAGAAACTGAAAAAAGGATCAAAGGAGGTCAAAAGACTGGCTGTGAAGATTATCCAGGAGAGTAAAATTTAAATCTGAACGCAGTTTACTACCAGCAGTAGCCAAGGTCAAGCATCAACCTAGCCATGACCTCTCTCTGGCACGTCCTGAATTCACAGGTTTGCAAAGAGGGAGAGCAAGGTATCTGGAAAGCAAGCCAGGAAGGAGGGGCAGGCTGCCAAGCTTACACTTGGGAGATAGCTTGTCAATTTTATAGCTACCCTGTGGGAACTAGAGCTGCCTTGTATCTGAGGCCAGGTTATGATCAGGCTAGTATAGTAATATATTTAATTAATGTTTAATGCACCAGTATAGTAACATGCTTACATCATACCCAGCGGTATCTTAAAGCTTTAAAGAAGCTGACTAGTAAAACCAGCCACCTGTTGGCAGCAGCATGTCAGAGGTGTTAGGGCTTAGTACAAAATACAAGACGCTTCAAGCCTGCAGCGGAGAGAGCTATGACAGAAATACGATAGATGTTCACAAAACCACTGCTGGCATGGACGTGCACAGGAACGGATGTTCCATCACCTTTCTCAGCACAAGAACAGGCGTGTCCTAAACAAAGCCAAGAGGTAGTTTTCAAAGCTGAGATATGATTCTTCGTGCAGAGGGCATAAAACTGTGGGAAACCAAAGGACTTCAAGCACGACAGATGCTTGAGAGGACAGATACAGAGCAGAAATCTGTTGGAGGGTTAGCTAAGCAAGCAGAAATCTCTATCTGGCTTGGGAAACCTACCGCACTGGGAACAGAAGCTAGGAGAGTTTGTGGGAGATGCATGCTTGCAGTGTTGACTTAGATATCCACTTGGAGTCATGGACAAGCTGTCGGGCTAGACAGATGCTTGGTCCTACCCTGAGCTCCAATGCAAAATTTACAGTGGAGCTACCGCACACATGAAGAAATCTGTGAGACACAGTCTGAGGCACACCGAAAGCCACAGTCATTTAGAACATACATGCAAGGACTGACTCGCAAGTTTCTACAAGCATTCCATTTAACTGAGTATGAGAAGACAATGACCAAAAATTATCGTACACATCTATCAATTATCTTAATAAGCAGGTAGTGTTTTCATGTTGCCTGCTCAACAGGGGAGCTGTACTGCCTGGTCACAACTGCTCAGACACTACTGAAATAAGGCCAGACAGTGTTTGCCAATACTTAGGTTAGGAGTCATTAGTAGCATGCAATGTGCTATTCAAAAATTTGACCAAGCGCAGGCTGCACAGGACAAGCTGAAACATCCAGTGTCACCTTCTGGAAATACAGAATTTTAAAGTCCTGACAGACAGGTGAAATGAGAACATGCGGTCTATTAGAGGCTCCTCCAGCCTTGCCAGCATCATGACAGAGTGCTTGTCAAGTCTCTCATAAGGAAAGCACTAAGTACAGAGGCCTTCATTTTAAAGTAGCAATGGATTAGAGAAAAGCCAATACAAAATTAATAGTAAATCCACAGAAGTATTAATTTAGAAATGGATGTTGGAACAAAGCCATCCAATTTATTATTTTCCCAGATGTAAAGTATGAATGGATAAAGGCAAGTAAGTTGTCTGAGTAAGCAACAAAGATCATTAATTGCAATTACAAAGCGCCAGACTAATATGGGCACATTAACTTATTTACAGTAAAATGTTTTAAAATAATTTATTAAATATTTAGCTAGTATTTCAAGCTGTTCTTTCATTGCATAATGGTTTAAACTTCATTACAGGAAGACTGTTGCAGCAGGTATGAAATTTGCACAGAACTGCTTTTGCAGAGCAGAGCTGCTACCCAGATTCCTCAGACCAGCTCCAAACTCACCTCTAGCCCCTTCCAGGATGAGGAGGGTGGGGAGGGAAACCTGCCTCATAGCCCACCAGCAACCCCAGATTGGAGAGGGAAAAAAAAGGAAATAAATTCTGAAGGCAACATCAACCTCCACAGACACTTGTTTAGGGCAAGCAGGTCTCAACACAGCTACCTCCACATGCAATTACCAAAATGTGCTATCAAATCAAAGTCACAGGCATACTTCTGCATCCTCTAGTTTAAAATAAGCCTTACATAATCATTGAAGATCTCACAATGCATATAAGTCCTCAGTCACCAAGGCTTTCAGAAAATTAATTTTGAAACAAATCTGGCTGTCCTTACGGGGAGGAGGAGGGGGTTATAACGTGTGGTATACTGCTCACCAGCATATTTAAAGTTAAAAACCTCTAACAGATCTTCAAACTAAAAAAGAAACAGAGAACTGCACTCAGTATCCTTGAGGATGGTGACAACTTTCCAGCCTAAGCCAACCTTTGAACAAGAACAAAACCCATTATTTTTTAAATGGAACACACTATCAGGAACTCTGAACGGAAAGATTGCTGCATTAGATACAATGTGGTGTCAGCCTCAGGTTTGGCATTGGTAGCTAAAAGGAAAAAGAGGGGAATTGTATATATCTGTTCAAGATCTCCCCTTGCCAAGTTGAGCTTTGTCATCACAGCCACAGCTGTTTCTGACAGCCAAACCCTTTTGGACTTTCTACCTAAAAAGCTCAATAAAAGACACCCTCATCCTGTGTTTTTAATACCTGCTGAAGGACTGAGCACCTGGCTGCCAGTGACTTCAGCAGAAGAAACTGCTGCAGAAGTCAAATTTAAGCCAGTATCTCAGAGGATTTGTTTGCCTTCTGTGGGGCAAACTTGTGCTTGCTACTTTCTCACAGGGGGAAGATTTTGGCCTCTCAAATTGCCTCCAAACATTAGCAGTCTGATTCTTTTTAAATAATACACATACATTCAAAAGAGCCTGCAGCCTACACAGCTGCATCCAAACCACGTCGTAATAACGTACCTTAGTAAGAGTGGTACAGACAAGACTGAACAATCACATGTAACAGCTTAGACAAAACCAAGCAAACCAACCCAAACAAGCCCTAGTCTCCTAGCTTGTTGGCTTTGTTTGGGTTTTTTTCAGCATTGTCAAGACATTCAGTGCTCCCTCATCTTCTGTGGTCCTCCCACAGCAGATACTTAACCGTTTACAACCACAAATTTAGTGGGGTTCAGAGCTTCTCTTCACCCCCTCCATGCTCCCTGGGGTTAGTCTCAATCAACGCTAAAAGACAGATTTTACTATGCACAAGACTCTTCAAACCCGCCAGCAGACTGTCACTGTTCATCACTGAGAGAAAGAGCAAGTTACAAAGATTGGTTTCAGCAGGAAACCTCACCCCCTGCTGAGTTCTGGCTGGTGTGATACTACCAGGCTGCATCTGGCATGGAAAAGAACCACAAACCAGGAGTGAACCTCAGGATCATAAATATTAACCCATGTTTACTAGTATTCAGATGTAGTTTCCTGAACACTTACATCATTTTTAAGGCCGTCAAAAGAGACTGTTGCCTCCCACTGCATACCAATGCATTCTTGTAACTTGCTGCTTGTCCTCTACTTGTCCCTGTGTGATCAACTGGAATAATGACCTTAAAATTAACTCTTTTCCCACAGATTAGCTCTGAGACTGACCATCTTACTCATTACCCTAAGATCTGTTGGTAACAAGTCACCTGGAACAAAACAAGAAACCACTTTCCAGGATAAAAAAGAAGTCTTCCCATGGTATTCAAATGACATTCCTCATGTAACAGTGAATTTAGAAGTTTGATTTAAAAAAAAAAAATCAATTACAAAGTCCAGCATCCAACCCTGCAGAAGGGAAAATTAAATAATCAGAACTGAACGTACTGTGCTGCATTTGGAAACAGTAAAAAAAAAAAAAACCCGAAAATTACAATATGATTCTAGCTAAGCTCATAGCAACCTCTCATCAGAAAAAAAAAAAGAAAAAAGAAAAAAGATGCACAGTAGAATAAAAAATAAAATCCCAAACATACCAGACTAAGCTTGATCGCTCCAGAACACTTACGTTCGATGACCATCTGCCCAAACCCCTTTGAATTGCCACCTGTTTAACACTTAGAAGGTTCTGCTAGTTCTGTAGCTCACAAAAAGATCAGTTCTTACTACCTGAAGAAACACTGCACTTGCAACTATGTCAGAGACACTGCACAGCCCATCCACCTAGGGGGTTGCTTTCATCAGAATCATAACTAACCAACTTAATCTTTTCATGGACAGATGCCACTTGACTACACTGTCTGTACTTTCTAATTTCAAAAGCACTCGAGCCATCAAGTGACAGTACAAGACTTCCTATATGTTTGTTTCCACCCTGCTATTTATTTAGGAATAAATTTGTAAAATTTCATTCAAATTAAACAAGTGTTTCAAAAGGCAGCAAAAGCAACAACTGTTCAGCAATTTAAATTTAGCATTTACCAGCAATAAGTTAATTTGGGACTACGAAAAAAAGGCTTGGAAAACTGTTAGGATGAAGAAATAAATAAAACAGGAGCTGCTTACCTTGGAAAAGCAACTGATAAAGAATTGAACAGTTTAAGTACAAGATTAATCAAGTAATCAAATACTGATGATCTAGGTCAGGAACATTTGTTGTTCCTGTCACAGAGGAAAAACTGAATAACAAACCGTGGAAAATTAATAGCTAATTAAAAAATAAATGGAAAAGGATCAAAAATAACTGAAAAGGAATATGAAGAATACTAAAATCATAGGCTAATGAAATTTTTGGGAGGCTACGGAACTTGGCAATTTGGTGACATGACAAAACAACTGTATGCAACCTGTTTTGCACCACATCAGGGTGCAATTTAGCATCATATTAAGAATGAACCACCTTGTATTATAGTGGCTTTTTTCTTCTTTCACTCAGTATTATACACCATTCCAGGTGGGAAACTAGACTGATATAAAAATCTACAATGGTAAAAAAAGCTACAAGGATAATTTTTAAGGTGTTAAATACTGATAAAAATGACCACTCAAGAACAACACAACTGTGTATCACAACTCAACATAACATAGCTACTCAGGAAACCCTAAAGGAAGAGGGCAGAATTTTTGATTATCAAGAGTTACTCAATTTAAATATCAATTTAACAATGATCAGGCAGGGGAGTGAGGTGGACCACCATTATTATCAGTAAAACTCAGCAGTAACAAAAAACTGAATAATAATGGATAAGAAAGCTTATTATAGTAAGCTGAATAATTTGGTAATTCAGGACACCAGGAACATCATTAATAAGACAGAGCACAAGAAGAAGTGGTGCAGAGCAATAATGTTTTCAGTGAACCATGAAGTTCAAGTGTGACGTTACTGAGACACAAGCCACTTTGTAAGCAACAGAGTACAGTAATTATGCACCAAATATTTCTATGCAAGACATTAGTGAAACCCTTATAGATTAGGTATATTCTAGCACCCACGACTCAATGATGGTAACCCAAAGAGGACACAGGCAAGTTTAATTTCACTGAGCCGGGTATTTTACTGGTTAAAAAAAGGGAAGGATAAGAGAGATAAAAAGATGATCATTAACTTGTTAGCTTCTAACTTTGTATTATACCCTTATCGATTCATATAATTATATTACATTCAACTGAACACAGATGCTTCAGAATTTTTCTGAAGTGGCAAGAATACAGTAAAGGCATTTGTAAGATATAAGATTAGAGAGAGTCTTTTATACAAGGCCTAGATGAAGAATTAACCTTTCTTCCATCTCTAAGAGGGATGTTTTACCACGTTAGTAACAATTTTGTGAGCTTAAGAGAGGACTTAAAATACCTCAGCTTCACTATCAAATATTCAGTATCAAGTATTACTCTTCTCTAGCATATAAAGTTTACTTTTCACTTCTCTTTTTTTAATCCCTGTTATTACGGTTTTAGGTCCATTACTCTGAAAAAAATAATAGCTAAATCCACACATTTCTTTCCTATGTCTGAAATTTAAACTTCAGGCAGAATAAAACCCCAAAGTCATATGCAAATGTGGCTTCATTAGTATGGATCTTTGATTCAAGCTGCTAAATGATTTTATTAAATTGGCTATGGAAATACCAGCACCACTCATCAATAAGAACCCACCACAACCCCCCAAATCCATTGTTTCTATAATAAATAACAGAAATCTGCAATAAGGTTAAGTAAAATCTAACACTGCTCTTGAACGTGACAAGAAATAAATTTTAAAAGCTGAGATACTAAAAGAACCAATCATTTGCATCACTGGTTGTTCTTGGGTTTTATTTCTTTCTCTTCCTGTTATTTTATTTTTCTTAAGAATAATAATGATAAAAACTCTACATTATATTTTATCCCAATTATTAAACTGTCCCTATCTCAACCCACAAGTTTGCTCATCCTCCTAATTTTCTCATATCCCACCAGGACTGGGAGAGGGTGGAGTAAGTGCTTAGCTGCCAGCTGGGCTTCAGCCACAACACCAATTCAACATGTTTTGCTTAAATCCTGGACATCAGCTTTTCATTCAAAAGACAGAAGTGGTCTTTACCTTTTATCACAGTGTCTCTACCTGCTGGACTTCCGTTTTCTTGCGGTGCTACGAGAGTTTTGAGAATTACTTGTGTTGCCCCAAGTCTCGGCAGGGTGACATGTTTAAGAAATGGCAAATTGTTTTTCTTGGCAAATGCCTGACTTGTTTCTCTCCTTTTCCTAAGAAAGCCACCCTCTGGAAATAAAACAATCCATTTCCGATTGCGGCTCCTGTAATACTTTTCTAGATGCTCCTTGAGTAACACAAGCTGCTGGTCACGGTGTGCTTTTCCCTATAAGAATAAAAACATTACCTAAATAAAGTTTATATTTAAAATAGATAACATCAGACAGATAATTATTATTACACTTCTAAGAATTCTCTCTGTTCAGATATACAAATAAGTCCATAAAACAAGACAAAGGACCTACTGGTGGCCAAATTAATGCCTTGTTCTATAAACAGACTCCATAAACAAAAAGCATCCCTGAAATTGAGGATGAAGCTCCTGATTTAATGATTTCTCCACAAGAGTGCCTAGACTGTAACTGGGACCTTCCCATAACAGGAAGGTGCTATGAACTCCATAGTTGATACTGTGTCCCAAATTGCATTTGCTAAATTTAATTCTGCAAACAGTCTAGGGGCTGAGCTATGATTTTGAAGTCTGTGTATCAGCAGTGATTTTGAGGTCTATGTATCAGCAGTGATTTCTGCAAGCTTTATATTTTAGCTTTTTTAATCTTTTTCTCTTTGCTCATCCTATCTTCTACTCAAGTCTCTTCCCACCCCCAACCCATGTTACAATGCAGAGGTACCAGAGTCAGACCTTGAGACCAGGTTTGTGTTGTTTAAAAAAAAAAAAAAAACAACCCAGCAAACCCATAAAACTGGTGCTGCTGGAATGACTCATTCTTTTCCCCTCTTTGATGCATTAGCATGTATCAAGATGTCGTTAACTAGCACAGAAATATGGATATCTTCAATAACAATCTTTTCTCTTCCATCTCTGCATACAGCAAGAGCAAACTACCCAAATTTTCACAGGAATGGATTTACATCAATTAGTGCTTTTGAGAGCTCCAAAGTGACTTTGTTGAATCACACAAAAGACTCAACAGTCCACAATTTAAACTCTCCTCAGCAGAGGTGATTTCAATTCCCTTCAAAACTGCCACAAACCTTACATTTCTTGGTGCCTGGCTGTTTGGGATGTTTTTTTTGTTTTTTTTTGTAAATTGAGGAAGAGGGAAAGACTGGGATCAAGTGGAAGACATGAAGGTGAGTTTTGTGAAAGTGTTTCTTCTAGATTTTGAAGTCTTGTGACTACAGTACAATTACTTCCAACTTATAGAAGGGAAGGAAGAAACTCTACCTGCTCATATAAGACGTAGTAAAGAAAGAGCTCTGAACAATAAACTCACACACTAGGTATTAGAACTCTCCAAAACATAAACAAAACACCAAATATGACAGTGGATAAACTGCAGTTCAGCAAATACAGTGAGGTTTAAGATGCTGCAGCAATACAGAAAAAAAAAATAATCTACTGGACTACTGGGAAAGGGAATAGTGTTTAAAAGCAGCTGTGACAAGTGGAATACCGAACAGAGTCCTGGAAGATAAAAGGTAGTTAACATACCGTCCAGAAAGAAGACAGTCATACAAAAGCAGCCCCTTAATACCAGTTCTTGAAGACCATGGCTAGTTTATCACCTGTGGTGGTCTTGCAATGTGGCTTCTTTAAGAAGCAGCTAGAAGCTTCTTAGGGGTCCCACAAAGTAAATCCCAGCTGGGCTCCCAAAGCCAAACTCCCAAACCCTGTTACTGACAGGGCCAGTCAGGCCAATCAGTGCCGGTCACAGCACCTCTGGGAATCACATTTTAGAGAGAGAAGAATGCAAACAGGCACATTTTGCTACCAGAGAAGGGAGTGAGAAGATATAAGAAACTTTGCAGGCACCAAGGTCAGTGAAGGGGGCAGGAAAAGGCACTGAGAGAAGATTCCCTACAGCCTGTGGAGAATACTATGGTGAAGTAGGTGTCCCCCCACAGCCCATGGAGGACAAAGAGACCCCACTTGTAGTCCATGGAGAGATACCTGGGCCAGGCAGGAGCCCACCATGGAGCAGGTGGAGGAATAGGGAAGAATCTGTGGCCTACATTGGAGCAAACCCCTGGCAGCACCTGCAGCCTCTGGAGAGAGTTAAGAGGCAGAGAGAGAGATGGAGGTCCACATGGGAGCAGGCTTGCTGGGTGTGCTTGTGACTCTGTGGGGGAGTCTGGACTCCAGCCAGGGTCAAACCACCACTTCAACACGACACAGAACATGCTCAGCCTTCTTTGCTTTAGAGGAAAGAAAACAGGTAGCAGCAGACTGTTGACAAATCTTTTAGGATGCCATTCACTTTGCATTTTCCAGTATGGCAACTTACTGACAGTCTTGATTTCCAGTAAGCTTTTCAATGGGAGAAAACACTAGTCAACTTCTAGTAGAGCTCAGAAGCATCCCTAAAACTGTCATTACTCCTGTACATGAAAATTAGGCTAATTAACATTTTTAATAAATAGGATGTATTATCCCATGAGCAAATTACATTATTTTACAGAGGGGAAAAAATATAATTCCATATTACTTGGGCCTTCCTGTAGTTAGGCAGAGGATCATCATTCCTTTGTCTTAAGTGGTTTTGCTGCAACTAAAGGCTAACAGCCAAGAAAAACATTCTTTTCAATTGGTTTCTATTTAGCCTCATGATAATTTTACTTGTGATGTTGCATATCTCGGCTCCTTCGCAAAAATGAGGAAGAGACTTTGTTTTTGCTGCTCAGTAATGGTTTGGTTTTGTAACTGGAATTGCAATACCACATTCAGAAATCACAATTAATAATCTGACAACCATGTGTACCTCAAAATGTCTATCTTGTGAACTTTAACTACTGAAAGAGATTTATGTTATATAAAGTGTCAAAGCTGGTTCCTTTCCATACTCTCACCGTACATAGTTGTTTATCTTTAGAGACCTTTCTTTTACTACCTAATTTTGCCTCTAGTTTTAGTGAGAAAGCTCACTAACTATACATAGCTGTGATTAAACATTTATTTCATTATGAGAAAAATAGTTTCTCCTTCTCTGTAAAGTGAAAATTCATTTATTCTCTCTGGCTGTACATACATTTTAAGTCCAGACAAATAAAAATAAGGAAAGAAACATGCATGCTGTATGTTGCAGCTGATATAAATGTCAGCAGGTTCACACTTTGTACTTCTGAGTTTCTAGTTTTAAACTGCAGTTTCATCACCAGCTACCAAACAACAACAAACCAAACTGTAAGAAATAATCTGAGGTTTTCACTCCTTAACATTTGAGATGCTGAGCTCAACACATTCTTTCCTGATACTCAAATAATAATTAACCTTTGAGTATCAATTAATTACTATTTATGCAGGTACATCACTATCTTAAACTGGTCAACTACCATGTCACCATCAAAAGGGTGGTTCTGCCTTTCCTTATCTGAAACTTTGACAGAACAGTGACCTAACCAAACTCACTGCACAGCTTGAAGGTCACTAAGGAAAGAAGAGAGGCTCTAACAACAGGCAGTCAGAAGCAGAGACAAAAAGAACTGCCCATGTACTTGGCTTGCACACGTGGTTCGTAAAAAGCTCCTATCACACCTGGGTTCTGTGAACATTCATGTCTACACAAATAATAAGCCTAGGAAAAAAGCAGTTTCAAAACAAAACTCTACCCAAATACATCAGAACAGTTATTTCATCCTGCACAACACTGAGGAGGTAACAAATAAGTCCCAAAACACCACATGTTACAAACACAAGAATAAATCACAGCACTGTTACATGTTCCTATTTACCTGTCTTATAAAGAAGTCTCCATGGATTAAAGACACAATGCCAAAATTTGTATACTTAAAAATATGATCCATCAGCCACAGCATCTGACGGACAACCTGAAAAGTTAAAAAAAGTTAACCTTTATTAAACACAGAGAATTATTTATACACGGTCACATTCTTGTCTCCCCAACATCAATAAAACTAGAAAATATATGATATAAAGTCCCTTATGCCCCAAAGTATAAAGCAACACAGGTGCTATGCTACTCACTTAAGAGAAGGATTAAAGAGCTGCCTTTGTGTGCTTTCTATACTACTAGCCATATGCTAGAATAATTTCTGCTCTATCTTTTCACACAGGTAGTGGAACACTACTTACTGATGTGCCACCACAACTTTAGACCAGTTTCAAACTAAAACCATTTTCAGTGTGTAAGGAACAGAAAACAATACAGATCTATATTTAAAATCTTAAACTGATTTATGCCCACCACACAAACATGTTTGCTTATATTATTTTTGTACTTGGTCATTGTGAGGATGAGATCATGTGGTTCTCATGCTTCTGATGTGTATATACTCCATACATGCTCACTATTTTTGAACAGTATCATTCACCATGACCTATGTACACAACCCACATGCCTTTACTGATATCTCTCATGATTGAGCAGGCACATGCACCCTTGGTAATAACATTAAGTCATGCTCTTTGTGCCAGCCAACAAGCATGGTAGGAAGGCAAAACCAGAGGTTGAGCCACTAGATTCACTTTGACCATCACTTCTTGCAGGACAATGAAGGCAGGTATTATACCTGTTCAGCCCCCTGAAATTTAAAGTAGAAGAATTACTCCAGAAGTAGTAAATAACAGAAGGGAAAAGCTTCTCTCACAAGGTCTTTACCCTCTATAGCTCCTATGTGTAGGTTTTAAGATGGGTACAAGTTGGCTCTCCAAGACTGAAAAATCCAGTGTGTCTCACACGCTCTCAATCATACATCAGGCTAACTGCCTTTACTCTTCCTGATGTTACACACGCGCCCAAGTGACTGAAGTTCAGGGAAACTTAAAGTCACGTAGCATAGGACTCTTCTATTTGTCATAATCAAAAAAGCATACAGAGAACCATAATATTTCTCTGGTAGTCAGGCACTTTCTGCTTGGCACCTTTCAGTTCTCCAGGATCAATAACTTAGGCCCAGGAATGAAATAGAGCCATCTATGAAATAATGATTTCCTCTAGAAAATCCAATGCACCGTTCACACATCAGCTGATTCCATCTACCGCTGAAGTATAGCCTACCCTTCACTCTAAACACCAGAGGCTCACACAGTAACTAAAACACTCAGAATCTGCACCCATGCCTCCAACAGTACTTGTAGCAAAACAGTTTGCCACAGTGGAGGATGGTGGCCATCTTTTACCTACTTTCACTCTTCACATGTCTACATGAAATTTCTAGAGAGCAGAAGATCATATTTCAAGCAAGAATTCTGTTTTGTAAAAGCAGCTCAATAATGTGCAACCTGTAATATCAATGCATACAATATATACATACAATAGAATTGCATGTATCAGTCTTTCTTCCAAAGAATTCTCATTATCACTTAGAGTGCTCCAATTATCTATTCTCCCTCTTGACCACAGAAGCTACAAATGAATCCTGGGTTACATATCTGGAGAAACAGAACTGTCACACACCCAGTGTCTTTTACTTATCCCTAAACAAGTGCAGCTGGATGCTCATCAAACATTTTTACCCACCTAGAAGAACATACTTCCCAAAGAACGTTTGAGATCCTTTATTGCCTTAGACATAGAGCTGATTTCCCAGCTAAATCTAAGTATCATATATGAATGTATGTGTTCTTAGGCAAGAATAACTGCACTTTTGTATTCTGCTTATGTTGGTTTTTTTCCCATTCCATCTGACTTTTTCTTTAAAGAACTTCAGTAATGCAAGAGCACCAGTTTCTGGACTCTCTAGCATCACTGGAAGTGGAAAAGGAAACCACGTCTGACAGAAAAGGACATCTCTCAAAGATACAAAAGGTTTTGCTTCAGAAACAAGCACCCATTTCTTCTCTGTGACGCTGTTATCCTCTCCTGTCAGCCAGACATCCAAGGGAACAAAGACACACTATGTATTTGTGAGCCAGAAAAGAAAAATTAGTTCCAAGATATAACTCCCATCTTGAGACTAAGGGTGAAACAGTTTCTCATACAGCTATCGAGGGAGGAGAGGGAGGAGAGGGAGGAGAGGGAGGAGAGGGAGGAGAGGGAGGAGAGCCCTGGGGACAAGAGTTGTAAAAACGATCACTCTGAAGTGTTCTTGCTCTTGGAGGCACTGAAATGCCCTAAGTTCATGGCTGCACACCAGCCCAAACATGACACATACATGTAGGGAACCATATATATCCTTTGACAAAGCCACCACCAAAACTCCACTAATGATTTAGCCTGCAGCAGCGCCCATATGACTGTCAGTATTCATCTACTACTTCAGCATTTTGACAATTCCTGCTTTATTTTAAAAACTAGAAGCTAACCTACCATAATCTACGTTACTGGGGAAGATAAGCAAGCTTAATAATTTGCTTTCCTGAAAAGGTTTGTGTGTTTTGAGGAGTCAACACTGGTCCCTGCATGTTCTATGGCAATCTGGGAGGAGCAACTCATGCCCATCAGTGCTAGTGCTTCTCCCCTCCCATACCATTTTACTGTTGTGGACCAGATGAGCATCTAGATGACAGTAGGTTTATCCCAAAAGTTTGTCATTGCTCTTCAGAGCCTGAAGTGCATTTCATCATGCTTTAGGCAACACAGAGTTTTATCTGGCATCCCTGGAGTTCCTCAGTCTTTTTGAAAAGGAGTGATGCAATCATGTCAAAGATCAGTGACATACAAGTTCTAAGACAAAACATACTGACAGATCACCACAAGTGGACTACAAGAGACAAACTCCACCTGCATACTGTGATCACAAACCTGCCTATAAGCCTAGGCAGAGGTAAGAAGTACGAAGAGGAAGTACCTAAACTTTTATGTATGAATTAATATATACACCCACTCTAACACATAAAATCAAAAAGGAGGAGGTTCAAAGAACCAAACATAATCAAAAAGCAAGCGAGATTAATAGGTATTCAATCTGTTCTGCTACCAAGGGCAGAATAGAGGACAAACTGCAAGATACTGGTGGTGGCTCTTCTATTTAGTATCCTCAGGAGCAAAACAATGCTTATCAGATGAGTCTCTTATCACTTGCATTTCAAGTAGGTTTAAAAGCAAAGACATTCAGAAGTGTTTTGAGCACAGATTCATAGCTGTTTATGGATCGAAAGAATTTCTGGATATTGTTTCAGGTCCTTTTCTATTCATTCTTCCTGCTTGAGTAATTTCAGAATGTAAAAAAAGCTTTTACTTTTTTTTTTTTTTTTTTTTAAATAGGTGCCTCACATTCCCAGGGCCACTCTACATAGATTTCATAACAAAGCAACCTGACTAGACTGACTTTCATCTTTCGGGCTCCTCTAACTTAACAATGAAAGCACAGAACATGTTTCTTGAAATTTGCACTCTAACAGCTGAAAGCTCTACTTTTTTTTTGTCTTCACTATACCCTTCCTGGCACAGCTTTTGCTCTAAATCAGTAAGAATAGCCACACTTGTCAGTCCTAAAAACAATCAGAAAACAGTAACCTACTTAAGCATTTTAACCTACTTAAGCATTTTAACCTACTTCTCTTTGTAAACACATAACCTTTAATGCTCATGAGACCTCAGTTAACTTACTAACATTGTTTTAACAAGTTCACAAACAAATTGGAACAATTTATTCAACTATATAAAAAAATGTGATTAGGTCACTTCTGATTCAGAAGAGACCTTGCCCTGTGTGGCTTGTCTTGTGGTAACATGTCTTCCATTAAAACTACTTTTAGCTGAGTTCCACTTCCCTTAATAAGAGATGATGCTTTCCTTGTTTCACTTAAGTGAATCAAAGACAAGAAACAACATATACATTTTAGTTTACTGCCTAGTTATATAAAATTTGCTTAAAACAGATAGATTACACTATCATTCATGTATAAGTATATGAAATACCAGAAAAAACCCATCACAGTTCCTCAAATGTCCCTTAGGACACGTTTTCCAGTTGCACGAACATTTCAGTTCACTACAGAAAAAAACAAAACTTTATATTGAACACGTCTGACTTCTTAACTTTTGGGTTTTTGTTTTTTTTTTTAAATAAAGCAGTGGTTTTTAGTATTTTTTAATTAATCTCTAAATGCTTGCAGATTATATCTGCTTTTAGCTTCTACTGGCAAAAGCAAGCAAAAAAATCTGGACTGCCACAGGACTAAGGCCTTCCTAGTTTTGCCCCTGCACCATCACCGCAGAGATGTTGCCTATTGTACAATGACTTCTTTTGGACAGGTGGTTTTGGGTTTTTTTTTCCTCCAGTGGTTTCACAGTCAAAGTCAAGGCACTTCTCTTCTGCTCAGAAATATGAAGCATGCTATTTAAAAACACCTGATCCAGCAAGTTCTAGCAACAATAAACTATCCTGATCTTTCTCATTACTTTTAGCCACTTGTACTACCCATGCTGTATTTTAAGCACATGTTAAAGAAATTAAAAAAAAAAAAGTACAAGCTTCATGTGCTAAAAGCATTAAAACCATACTAGGGTCTAGGTGTGTATATGCCGATAGCAGTGGCTGCAACTATTTAAGTGAAAAAATACTGAATTTTAGGATGTTCTGCTCTTCTGAAAACCTACAAACCTAAGTTTCCCTAGTGAAGATTATTTACTATGTCAATGGCTTTCTCAGTTTTTAACATCTTCAACATTCACTGAAACAATCTGTCTCAACTGAAACTTTTTACCTATGGAGTAGATACGGTAAATATGGTTTAGATTTATATACACACATGTATGTGTACAGGTGTCAACGATGCTGTATAGTATTTAAAATGCCTGAGACGTCAATTACATGCAATACACACCCAATACACACCCACAGAACTATACCCTCACAGTCGTATCTTTATCACAATGTTGTCCTATGCATAATTTTGATGAAGAGTGTTTATACTGGCATTCTACTCACTGGGGTACAGTACAAAATGCCACATATACCTACTTTCCTCAATTCCAGAAGTAAAGCAAAGCAATTAAAAGTATTTAGAAAACACGGTCTTCTTCAGGCTGCAGCAGAAATAAAGTCTCTTCTTAATATTGAACAGGATTTTCAAACCATCTTTTTTGAGTTGGGTTTCTTGTGGTTTTATTTTTTTTTTTTAAATCAGCTCTACTGTTACAAGTAAGATATGGGAGACAGAAGACAACATTGAGACAGACATAGCTGATACACTTTTCAGTTTGCCAGGTATGCCTCCCACCCTCTGCAGCTTAATCACACATACTGCTTCCTTGTGATTTGCACATAAATTTAATTTTCTGTTTGGAACCCATACTCTACTTTCTAGCACTATGTTTTCCGGTATGTGAATTTACTGAACAGCAATGCATGAAACAATTGACAACAGCTGCACTTCTCACCAAGAAAAGCTTAAGAGTTTGTGAAATAAGAGTTCAAGCAATTTTGACCTTAGCTTAGCTTGGACATGCCCTTGTAGGGAAGTCACTTTCTTTTTCTCAGCCCCTACCAAAATCCTACACATATCTTGCAATTCTAACTTTGAGAAAAATTCCATGCTGGAATAAAATCATAACCAAGAAGCTAGACCTGTGTTGCTTTGAGCAAAGTTAGCATAAGGTGAGAAGAAAAAGTCAAGCATATGATTACCTCCAAGGAAGTATGCTTCTCTATATACTGACCTAGACAGGATGCACACTGACTCAGCTCATATTTGACCTTCTTCAAAGACAACGTTTACAGTCTGTTGCAAGCTACAGACTGTCATATTAAACCAAATTTAAACAAAAAGCTTCCTGTCCAGGGCCTTGAGACTGTTTGGTGGACTAACACACAGAGGTCAGCCATCAGTACCACACACAGACGCAAGCACACCAAGGTAACAGACTGCACATAGAAGCTACCCCACTCTCCACCGTGGCCTACCGTGCCTTTATCCTGAAGGCACATCATCAGAGTGCAGACATCTCCCGTTGCTTGATGGTTCACCAGCACCATGGCTTCATCTTCTGACACTGCTTTAACATCATCACCCCATTCCACTACTATTAAAAAAAAAAAACAAACAGAAAACCAAAACAGAAAGGTAAATTTTACAGTGACCACATGGAAATTTTACTATCAACAAAACAAAAAACCAAAGACCCCACACCCAGACTGGTATAATAAGGAAACCTACATGCTACATGTCAATTTAAATTGGCACATAGCATACAACAGGAATATTAGCAAGACCATGTTTCCAAGCAGAGGGTATCCAGCCTAGTTTTAAATTGCATGCACAGAATAAAAGCAAATCAAAAAAGGTCCACCAGAATATACATACAGAGTTTGACCTTTTTGTGTCATT
Source organism: Heliornis fulica (assembly GCA_013399135.1). Taxonomy (NCBI): domain Eukaryota; kingdom Metazoa; phylum Chordata; class Aves; order Gruiformes; family Heliornithidae; genus Heliornis; species Heliornis fulica. Next base: position 1,042,780 of record VXBZ01012362.1, read on the forward strand.
ACACCATTCCATACTTACGGTCTCAAACTTACAGAAACTTTTGACCAAGTTTTCAAATTCAACTGCCTCACCTCATTAGATTAAAAAAAAAAAAGGTGTTGTCAAAAATGGGATTTTGTTTGGTTTTTTAAACTTTGCAAGCTTGTTTTGTTTCCACACTTACTGTTATTAAACTACTGCTGTAAAAGCAAAACAAACAAAAACCCCAAACAACCTGTATTTGGATCACTATGTTTAAATGCTACTTTGAACAGACTCAGTAATTCCAATCCAAATCGAGTTGGTTACAAGCAAGAAAGTGGGTTCAGAGAATGCTGCTGAGGTGACAGAAACTATTAGTCACTTGTAGACCAGAGACCAGATATTCCAGTGGCAAAAATGATGTCAGGAGAGAGCTACAGCTGTTGATCATCCAACATTTACATTCAGTAGCAAAACGTAGGCAGAGGTATGGAAAAGGAGTTAAAATTGCTAGTTCCATCATCATAAGAAAGAGAAGACTACCTCCCACGGAAGAACACAGGATGGAAAACCAGAAACAACAAAATCAAAGAGCAGAATAGACCTAAGGTTGGTTTTGGGGTGAAGAGACAAGTAGAGACTGTCCCTCTTCTGTAAAATGGATGGGTAGTGTAACACCGTGTAAAGGGAAGGGGCCGGTGGAGGAGCTCTGTGAGGTTCACAAGGAAAAGAAAGATTGAAGATATGGTTACTTTTCTGGTTCAGTATCTTAAGTGGTTCTTACTTTCCTAGGAAATATTTCACCTCTAATACCCAATCTTTACTACTGTTAGCAACAGGTCTCCAGGTGGTGAACAACTCTTATCACAGGATAATTAATTATTTCAGTACTGTCTTCTAAGCAGTGGTTTACTGATGCAAAAGCAAAAGGCTACACACCGAAGAAATGAAGCAAGAATTCATGCACAGCTTGTCTGTCCCTGCAGAAATCCAATTAGCATCACACCTTTGAAAATTGCCACTTTATTACTTTGGAATCGCTCCAAAACTAGTACTGCATTGAGATTCGAACACACACAAAAGAAAAGCAGCTCAATTTGGTCACAAATAGATAGAAACAGTCTAGAGATACTAGTGTGGAGAGAACTATTCATTCCACCACGTTCCGCCTTCTTGCCTTTCCCCAGGCAATCTAAGTACATATCCTTCTTTTTTTTTTTTTTTCTCAACACAAACTTGGAAGATCTGCTTCATCTTTGGATTGAGAGCAGCCCTGAGGAGGAGGGATTTGGGTGTTGGTGGTCAAGAAGCTCAACATGAGCCAGCAATGCTCACTTGCTGCTCAGAAAGACAACCATACCCTGGGCTGCATCAAGAGTGCATGACCAGCAGATCAAGAGTGAGGATTCCACCTCTCTACTCCATGCCCAGCAGACCCCACCTCAAGTACTGCCTCCAGGTCTAGGGCCTTAGGTACAAGTAAGACAAAGAGTTCCTGGAGTCAGTCCAGGAGGGCCACAAAGATGATCAGAGGGCTGGAGCATCTCTCTTATGGGGACGGGCTGAGAGAGTTGGGTTTTTTCAGCTTAGAGAAGAAAAGGCTTCAGGGACTTTTTATCAAGGAGTGAGTATAGTGACTGGACAAGGGGTAATGGGTTTAAACTAAAAGAGGAGAGACTGAGACATTAGGATGAAATTCTTCCCTGTGAGGGTGGCAAGGCCCTGGCACAGGCTGCCCAGTGAAGCTGTGGCTGTCCACTCCCTGGCAGTGTTCAAGGCCAGTTGGATGGGGCTTTGGGTAACCTGGGCTAGTGGAGGGTAGGTTCTGTTATCCCACTCCAAATGCAAGGGGAAAAAAAAAAAAAAAAAAGGTTATTTCATTCTTTAATTAACTTACTCAATTCATTTTATCTATCAATTGGCCAGGCTAATAGCTCAACTTCTGCAGCTCAGCTGACAGGTAGTAGGGTTATTAAATCACAGTGATTCAGCTGGACATCCTCTGGTTTCTCTTCCCTCTGCCATTTCTCCTCTGGCAATCAGGCTGTCTCTTGTGCTTAATAACACTTTATGGTCAATTGATTGACCTGATTATCAAGGAGAAAACAATCAGTTTGTGAGAGTCCTTCACTGAGCATTTCTGCATTGGAAACAGAACAGCAAACCACAGAAGTGTGCAGAAAACCCACTACCATTACCACAATTCTTTTAAAAAAGAAAAAATTCGATGCAAATATCTGGAATTTTAAGTTTGCAGTGTCCCTTTAAAGTCAGTGGGGGAAATAAATAGTTGTCTAGTTTTCTCACTACACTCACATTTTCAAAAGGATCACCTTTTGTTTGAAGAAATACTTGTGCTATTGCAGATGGAAACATTCAAATCAAAACCTCAGCTGCATGGCAGCAGAACCAGGAACACTGCTTTGCTCCACTGTAACAAGACAAAAAAAAAAAAAACCAAACAGTTCAAAGACAAACATTTGTCACTCAGGGGCCTGAAAAGCAGCAAACATTCCTCCACAGCCTCTTCCTAGTGCCGGGGCACATTTTATAAGGATACCAGTTTTGTGCCCAGAGTCTCACAATGGTTAGACTTCTGCAAATGCAGCTTAACAGTGAAGCGACATCAAGGAAGGAGCAGGAAATCTGTTTAACCTGGTAAACAAAGTAAAGTTGGTACCAAGAAAATCTGGTAGTTCTGATCAGTAATGATAATTTTACTCACAAGATTGAGATAGAAGTGGCTTAGCTGTAAGAGAGACTGGATTTGTGACTTAAGTACTGTAAGCACAAGGCTTCTACAGGAAAGGATGAAGAAAAGTTTACTTTCAATTAAATTTGCTATAAGAACAAGATCACAGAATCACAGAATCATAGGGCTTGGACGGGACCTTGAGAGATCGAGGCCAACCTCCCTGCCAAAGCAGGTTCCCTAGAGCAGGTCACACAGGTAGACATCCAGACGGGTCTTGAATATCTCCAGAGGAGTCTCCACAAGCCCCTGGGCAGCCTGTTCCAGTGCTCCATCACCCTCACCGTGAAGTTCCTTCTCACATCAGTGTGGAACCTCCTGTGGTCCAACTTGTGACCCTTGCCCCTTGTCCTGTCTCCACAGGCCACTGAGAAGAGGTTGGCCATCTCCCTTTGTCTCCCACACTTCAGATATTTATAAACATTGATCGATATACACGAAGTCTCTAAAACACTAAGAAAATATTTCATATAGAGCACTGCTGAGCTTTTTATTAGCTAATCCTTGCAAAGTCTTAAAGAAGAAACTAAAAGCAATAAAAGATATATCAACATTTTTACTGAAATATTACATTTCTAAATATAGCTTTTGAGACTTCTCAGAACATTTGGTTGCTTTGTAATTGTGTCCTTATAACTGTATGCATGTAATGATTCTATGAACTAATATTCAAGCACTTTATTTGCAGTATGTCATTCAGCTAGACAAATGAATAGTCAGCTAACTAAACATTCAGTACACTTATTTTATACCTTTGCATATACCTGGCAAGAATGGCAGTCTAGTCATTCTGCACAGCTACCCAGCAATTAATATGAACTACTTAATCTGGATACTGCATTTAAAAAAAAAAAAATCAAAAATGTTCTGAAGTTTTTCTTACAATTAGTAGTTTCACTACAGCGTGTGCCGTAAGAATCAGCATTAAATGCTAATGAATGCCTGGGGTTATTTTTAAGATGTATTTAGTTTTAACTTCTCATTTCTCCACTGAATTGGAAAGAAAAAGGCCTCCTGCCAAAAATTAACAGCCATTTGGAAATGGCCAGTGAAGGAGCCAGATGAAATTTTCATATTAGCACCATCCAAATCTAAAAGCTATTATATTAATCCCATAAATTTAAAAAATTTTGCTTTATGGTAAGGTCAGGGAAACTCTTTATGTTCTAATCACAATTATTAAAAATGACAAAACCATGTAACAGTTAAGATAAATCACCTGAAAGTTATGGCACATGTAAATGAGTTTACAACTGATTTGGATATCCAACTCAGATTTAAGTCTACAAACAGTATTCCAATTTCTCTCGAAATTGGACAAAAACTTTTACTCCAGGACTTCCCACCCCTTAGTTTACTTTACTTCTGATCATTTGTAATCACTTGCATCTGTCAGGTAAGACTTCAAGAAAACCTGTTTCGAGAAGTTTCAAGTCGACAACACCCCGAACTGAACAGTAATACCACCTTTTGAGAATTGCCTGGAAACCTTCAGTAGCAAATAAATGGCATTATTAATGGACAGCCTCTCCTTTCCTTCCTCAAAAGCTACCCTGCTTGCTAAAGCAGTTATTATTAGGTATTCAATAATGACTAACTCATAACAACCACTTTTTCTCTAAACATTCCTCCTCATACTCAAGTATCTGTGTGTGGCAAGCTGAAACCCTGCGTTACTGTTACTCTCAAATGCTTTGTCAAAGCATGTTTCAGCCAGAGAACATATTTACAGTTAATGAGTTGTTACTCACTTGCCTCTCCTTTATAGATGGGATTTTTTGATACCTGGCATTAGGACATCCCAGAAGTGTTGCCAGAGGTTAGACATTACTTAGCATGCCTAGATCACATAAAAAAAAAACCAATCAAAAAGGATAAAGACTTATTAAAGGTGTTGGTTTTATATACCCTTATCAAAAAGGTCAAAGGCATTTGTCTCTGCAAATTGGTTGCCTACAGTGAAAAAGGGGAAAACAAACAATGGACTAATCAAATCAACAAGTAGTTAGGTTTTTACATTTAAGGACACATTTTAGGGCTAGAAAGTATTTAAAAACACCTGTATAAGATCAGACAAATACTACTGGGAAGAGAAAAATAAGTTTCTAATCCGTTCCTTTCAAAATTCATACTGCAAAGGAAACCTACGTTGTCTCCAAGTGCACACAAGACCTATAGGTGATCAATAAAAGTACAATCCAGAAAGAGAGGTAAAGAACATACATACAACATCATACCTCACTGAAAACGGCTTCACTTAAGCTGTTACCTTTCTTCTCCTATTATAGGATGTCCACTTACCAACCAAAATATTGTTCATTTCAATGCTATTACCCTATAGACATCTTAAGGCTGTAAAAATACAGTTCCTAACAAGATTTTGATACCCCCCCAAAATTATTTTACAGCTTACCTGATTCAAACTGTTATGATGATGATAAATTGACCTGCACTGACATTTTTTTTTCTTTTTACTTCCATCAAGAAAAACCACACTTATCATAGAGAAGTTAGAAAAGCAGCAGCAGCTGGGGAAAAGAAACCTGCAAATCAAGGGAGGTTGTTCCTACAGCACATGTTAATAAACCAAGGCTGGGTTTAAGATGTCCCAGTCACCATCTTAATTTTTCTCTGATAAACCATTCTTTGCACACCTCTGCATCACACTGTAAGAAACATTTCCTTTTGCTTTCAGTTTCACTCTTCTTTGCTTCCACCCTCTCTTTCCACACTTTACAGACACATCTGCTTTGTGGAGAAGAGGACTTGAGCAGTCACAATATTTATGCCCTAAGTCAACCCACAGTCTTGAAACTTAACAATTAATTGACAGTAAGAGGTGTTAAAAACAGGAGACACATGCCCTGGCTCTAAACTTTTTAACCAACCCAAGAACAACATTTTTTTCCTAAACACAGCAGTTCCTTTTAGAAACCAGCTCTAGCAATGACTACTTTTGAAGACTGAATTTTCTTAGAGTGCACATTCAAGATCTCATGGGTACAGTTTGCTTGAGTTCTATAATTCATTGGCACAAGCGATGATGCTTGTGGCTGAAGGGAGGGCTCCTTTTACCCTTATGTGACTGAGAATCAATAAAAATGAAACCTTAGCTCAGCTTCAGTGAAGCACACTTCTTCCACTAACTTCAGTGCAGGCAATATCATCTCAAGAGCCTCACCTCTTCACAACTATGCTAAGGTAAGCTGTTTATATAAGAAAACCTCTGTAAGGATACACAAGCTATGCTCCCTACAGTTATTTAAGGAATAGTTCCAATATATCCTACATCTTACACAGACACATCTTCACTGGACACATCCTCAACATTTTGCTGGAGGTCTCCAACAGCTATATCATGCCATTCCCACAATTTCCTTTAGTTGTATAGACACCAAAGTCCCACAGCTCACAGTTCTGATTGTCCACACTGGAACCCCAGTTGTATATGGTGGTTACTGCTTCCAAGAAGCAGTACAAGAGATGGATGCAGTGTTCCTAGCCACACAGGCAAATGCAGATTGTGAAACATGAAGACTGCAAGTGATGTCAGATTCCATAACTATACTGGTAATAAACTTTAGCAGCCGAGAAGCAACTCCACTCTGTTTCGCTGGTTCTATTATTAGAAAAGCAACTGCAAGACTGAAGAATGGGACAGAGTCCTGAAATCCTTTTGAAGTACCTCAAGCTCATGAGTCAGACCACTTGCAGAAGGAGAAAGCTGTACAGCACACTCCTCCCCAGTGACAGATAAAATACATTATTAACTACCCAGAGGAACATCAATGCATTCCTGAACTAATATCTTAAAGCTCTAATACCTTACATACTGCAGATGTTATAAGGAACAGGAAAAAATAGTTTGCTTGAGGCCTAGAAGAAGCAGCAGCAAAACAACAGGGCAGTCCCACAATTTTTTCCCTCACAAGAATTTTTTTTTTTACATTTTTAACACACTCAGGAAATGAAACTTCAGAAAAAGTAAAGGTTATTAAGGGATACTGAATAAATCACACATTGAGGTTTAAAGTTTAAAACAATCCTAAGCAGTTTTAAAGTATGCATAAAAAACTACCTAGTTATGAACAATAGAGTCAGCAAGGTCCTAAAAAGACAAAGGAATCTGAACTAACTATAAACAGACTTACAATTAACTGCTATCACTTCATTTTCCATTTGGTCATTCCTAGTCACATTGTATAAACACACACTATCAATCTATCTTCAAAAACGTCTATTTCCAATATAATCAAATAAAGACATAAAGTTTACAAGACTGTCTGCAAGATGACCATCACCCACAAAAGGAGGTATATAAGCTAGGGATAAACTTGTGCCTTTTGCTGGTTAAAAGCTTCTAAACACTGCAGCAATGACTGAAAAGCTGAAACGCTGTGAAAGAAGCAAAGCAGCCCATTTCCACAGAGGAAATGCCAAAGAGACAACACCTAATAGGAGGGTCTCAGCAAAGTTCTTATGAAGTGAAAAGACAAGATTTGCAGCTTACTAAAACTGCACATTTTATGCGGTGAGAAACCTCCTTTGAAATTAACAGGGCCACAAGGTTGCTTTCAGAATACAATTCAAGCACATTTGTCTTCATAAAAGGTTAAGTATCACAGAAGAGCAGTGAGAAGCCAAAGAGCATTTCTCTTCTCTGATAGGAGAACTGTGCCACTGCAGATAGGTAATTAAAACCACGCCACAAACACAGAGCTTGCTGTTATTGTTAACCTTGGCTGCAGCTCGGTGTTTTAAGAACTTGCACTCAGCAGGTTACCACAGCACTTTACCCATACTCTACCCCCTCACTACAAGCTGAGCAGCTGACCAGGCAGGAACAGAGCTGACAAACAGGGTCTGAAACATCAAACATTGACAGACAGACAGGAACTCCATAGAAGCACTGAGGACTCCCCTATCTCCTTTCAAAAATTAAAACCCAGTTCCTTCCTGGGTTCAAGTCAGAAAGTTAGAGGCAGGCCTCCCCTCTACGTATGTGACAAGAACGAGAAATAAAATGGGAGAAAAAAGGAAGTCATTTAGAGAACAAAAAGGAGATAAGGTTGTATGAAATTCAGCACGTCAGCACAGGGACTTCAGCTTTAGGAAGGAAAGTTGTAGGAGAGAAAGTCATCACCTCCAGCAGAACAACATCTAGGAGGACCAGTTACAAGGGCTGTACCCCAGGGCTGACTCCAGGACCAGTGCCGTTTACCATCCTCATTAGCAGCCTAAACAACAGGACAGAGCGCACCCTCCATGAGTTCCCAGCAAGCCTGCAGACAATGCAGAATGGGGAGGAACGGTTGGTACACCAGACGGCTGCGTTGTCATTCAGAGGGATGTGAGACAGCATGGAAAGATGAGCCAGCAGGAAACTCAGGGAGTTCAACAAGAGGAGGGAAATGCCAAGTCCCACGTCTGGGGAGCAGACAAGGCCCTGGGGTCCTGGTGGACAAGCTGTCCACAAGCCAGAAACACATCCTCTGGGCAAACAGTATCCTGGGCTGCATTAAGAAAAGCATTGACAGCAGGTGGAGGGAGGTGGTCCTTCCCCTCTGCTCAGCACTAGGGAAGCCACACCTGTAGCACTGGATCCACTTCTGGGCTCCCTAGGACAATTCAGACTATACTGGAGTGAGTCCAACAAAGGGCTGCTAAGATGATTAAGGGACCAGAGCAGCTTTCGTAAAATGAGAGGCAGAAGGAGCTGATATTTTTCAGCCTGGAGAAGAAAAAGCTCCAGGAGAAGGAATCTTACCCACATGTTAGGTACCCAACGGGAGTGTGGGGACAGAAGATGCCTTTCTTAGTCAAAATCTCTTCTGCAGTACCTAATGACTGGTTGAGAGGCAATAGGAACAAATTTAAAAGAGGAAATACCATTCAAAACAAGGGAAAAAAGAAACAAAACACTTTTTTTGTTCTAGGAGTGGTCAAACACTGATTGAACAGTGTTCTCAAATGTCCATCCTTAGAGATATTAAAAACCTGACTGTACACGGCCCTGGGTAACAAGCTTTAGCTGTTCTTATTTTGAGCAGAGGGGTTGACTAGGTTATTCTCAGAGATCCCTTCCAACCTAAACAATTTTGTGATTCTGTGTTCTACAGCCTGACACCAGGAGGAAAAAAACAGTGTTAACTCAACCGTTTCTTAGCAGATACTTTCTACTACAACAAAACCTATATTTTCATCCTGCGGCATGAAAAGCAACAGCCTCTAAAGTCACAAAAGCACATGTTGCAAATACCAGCTGACATGGTTTGTCTATCTTACTGCTGCAGAACTGCAGCAAAGAGATAAATTTTAAGGATAGTTAAAACCTTATTCATGGAAGGAGCAGAATATGACTCACCTGGGATCATAAGACCCAGGCAGAAAGGCAAGACCAGTAACCAACACCACAAACATGAGGCAACAACGTGTTTTAGCCAGAATAAGTAATTGTGTTCATGGCTATATCATCATGACATCTTCATCTGAAGATAGAGATCTTCGGATCTTCACCTGTATTTGCACCTTCAGCTATATGATGAAATATTACGGCAAATTAAGCTACTCCACTGAGACTGTTTTGTGTAGGTGTCAAACACAAAGTATGCAAGCAGCTGCATTTTAATTGAGCTACTTCTGGTTACTCAAACACCAAGACTACCAAATTGCTACTTAACACTCAGATACAGCAGCTGACACCTACTTAAACTTAAAACAATGGTTAGAGTAGTAACAAGTAAGCAACAACAATATGAAAGGTTGTAAAGTGGGAATGCCTCAATTATTTACCCCACTGCCTAAGATTTTTTTTTCTTACTTTGGGCAAGTTGCTCTCATACTTGGAAAGGAAGAGAGACACTGAAACACCATATAGGAATCTGTGCTGTTTAAAAAAAAAGGGGTGGGGGGCGGGGAGCAGGAGAAGACAACACAATGAGAGCTATCAGGAAAAAAATGGGATGAGGCAGCAAGCACCAGTTCAACCAGAATAAATCCTTATGGAACAGTGGTCTGCTATGCTGGAAGACCTGCCAAGCAAGTCCCCTTTGACCAAACCTGCAGAGTATAACCAGCACAAGTCACCTAACTTGCCTTCTAGATTGCTACAAATTTCTTTTCAAACAAATAAAATAAACCCTCCTTAGGTACCTTGTGGATGTCAGGCATGGCAAAGGGAGGTTTTTTCCTGTTACAGAATGTTGCAACATATTAAAAATGTGCAACCTCACACTCTTCTCCTTTTCCCTTTAAGGTTAAAGAGAAACACCCTGGTTACAAAGTTTTGGTAGCCATGAGCCACAGATGCTACTGAACTGCTGTTTAGTCAAGGAGAGGGTGACAGCTGTGTGATTTTGAGCGGGTTTTGGATTTGCAAATCAAAGCAATCATGTTCTCCGAGCGCTCTGAAAGCGCATCCTCTCTCACAATTATAGTGGTGCATCCTAACAATAACCTGGACTGCCTTTGCAGACACAACTGTCTAGCAGCAGGACCTACCCGGGGCAGCATCGCAAACTACAACGCTGTTACTACAGTTTCCTTTTGAGGCACTGGCAACGGCATGCATTACTAATTTGATCCTGTTGCCTGTCTTTCCAGATGCAAAATTTCCTGTGATGCCAAAGAGTCATTCATAAGCTACTTCATCTCCCGCAATTGTTAAGATGGCTCAAAAAAAAAAAAAAAAAAAAATCACAGCTACTGTATCATACAGCTGTAAAAATCTAGCAGATCCAGCACAAAGCAGATCCAGCACAAAGCAGTCAGGTTTCAGGGGAGGCAATGACCAGAGACTACTTCTCAGGTTCACCTCTCTGAGTAAAGGGATACTTTTCAGATTGTGTAATCAACACCAAAAAACCACTATGTCCAAACCAACTGTGTGAAAAATTCCATTAGGGTAATGGTCTATGCAAAGCAAATGACTTGTGAAATAGCAGTCCTGTTTCCTCCAGAGACAGGACTACATCTTCCAGAGCAGAGGGAACAGCTGAAACTGGCTTCGAAGCCTCAGCTGTTGACTCTGAGAATCTTGATCAGAACACAACCTGTGAACTAGCTGGTCTCCTGCAAGCTGGATAAACCAAACAATCAACAGACCATGGTACGGGACCACAGCGCTCCCACAGTTCCTATTCAACTGTTGGGCCACTGATACAGAGCTGTGCACTGTAACACCATAGGTTTTGTACTCAGGATCAAATTTCCTTCATCTTACAGAAGCAGAATCTGCACAGTATAGTCCAGAAAAGAAAAAATATAAATACTGGGGAATCCAGACAAAGACTCTGTCAGAGAGAAACACATCCAAGACAGGAATAAGTCTTCAAATGACTTATTCAAAAGACAAATTTCAAAGCAGAAATTTGTTTCAAAGGAGGGAAAAAAAGAGAGATAAAAGCAGTCTGATTGCCATAAAAAAGAACAACTTGTTATCATAAATAGGTAAACAGATAGGTGTAGCCTACAGTAGGTTTTTTGCTTTCAAAGTGGACAGACTCAGGTCTTGAGGGAACTCATAAAATTTTCAAGTATATTCTGTGATAATTTCCCAAAATGAACTCCTAATAAAGGCTGTACAACATTTTCACCATTATTTAAGAGGGAGCAAGCTTACTCACAGAATGGTAGAGGTTGCACAGGACCTCTGGAGATCATCTAGTCACACTCCCCTACTGAAGTAGGATCACCTCAAGCAGGTTGCACGGGACTATCCGGCTGGTCTTGAATACTTCCAGAGAAGAAGACATCACAATCTCTCTGTCCAGCCTGTCCCGGTGCTCTGTCACCCTCAGAAGTATTTTTTTGTGTTCAGATGGTGCTCCCTGCATTCTGGCTTGTGCCCCACTGAGAAGAGCCTGGGACCATCCTCTAAGCATTCACCGTTTAGATATCTCTAAGGGTTGGTAAGATCCCCTCAGGCTTCTCCAGGCTGAACAGATCCAGCTCTCTCAGCCTTTCCTCACAAGAGAGAGGGTCCAGTCCCCACATCACCTTTGGAGCCCTCCACTAGATTCTCTCCAGTAGTTCCCTGCTTTGCTTGAACTGGGGTGCTCAGAAATGGACACAGAACTCAAGAACTCCTACTCACTAGGGTAGAGTAGAGGGTGAGGATAACCTCCCTTGACCTGCTGGGCACACTTAATGCACCCCAGGATAAGGGTGCATTGGCCTTCTTATCCACGAGGACACACTGCTGACTCATGCAGAGCTTGTCATCCACCAGGACTCCCAGGTCCTTCTCCAAAGCACTGCTTCTCAACAGGTGAACCCCAAACCTGTACTGATGTCTGGGGTTATTCCTTCCTTGGTGTATACTTGCCCTTGTTGAACTGCATTTGGTTGCTCTTCACCTAGTTCTCTGGGTGTCTCTAGACTGTCAAGATCCTGCTGAATGGCAGGATTCCAGTCCTCAGGCACCTTTCTTTGTTTTCAACAGCCTTCTAAAGAGAAGAGTTACTTCCTTGGAGTAACATCTGCCAGCTCCCTGAGCACTTGGTGCATCCCATCAGGCCCAAGGATTTAGGGATATCATGTTCGCCTAGATGTTCCCTAAACAGATCCTCCTCAACCAAGGGAAGGTCTTCTTTTTGCAAGACTTTCTCTCCTACTTCCAGGGCCTAGGTATCCTGAGGGCTGGCCCTAGCAGTAAAGACTGAAGCAAAGAAGACATTCAAGAATTCCACCTTCTCTGTATATTCCATCACCAACGCACCCAATTCATTCAACAGCAGGCCCACATTTTCCCTAGTTTTCCTTTTGCTGTTGATGTACTTGAAAAAGCTGCTCCTGTTGTTCTTGAAATCCCTTGCCTGTTTTAACTCCATGACAACAGAATTATGCAAAACCTGTTTAGTTCTTAAAAAAAAAAAAAAAAAACCAAACAAAACACAAAACCAAAACACAAGAAACCCTGAGGTATTTGGAAAGCCACAGTCTTAGCCATATGGAAGATTCTACTCTGACAGTCTAGGTTTCAAAGCCAGGCCAGTTCAAAATGCAGCTTTAAAGGGCAAGTAACTGGTGGCATACAACAATGAAACTGCTAAGGAAGAGATGGGCATTTCCTCTCCTTTTAAGATTCATAGATTGCAAGCTTCTAGTATAATTTTAAGGGAACTGGAGCATCTAAGAGCTTTTCAGATTTTTTTCCTCCAAAAACCGCAGCTGCAGGAATAACATAGCATATTTTTAATCTTAAAACAAATGTCCCAAGGCCATGAATACCAAGCCTTTCTGGGGTCAGTGGAAGAACTCAAATTTAGTTATTACCTACTCCACATGGGACTGGGGAGGCTAGCTAACAATGAAACAACATGATCTGGAAGTCTCAAGGTGTACAGGAGGCTCAGGTAAAACACATGCAGAAAAGTGGACTGCACAGACAGGTAGAGTAATTCCTCACAGGAAGCTGATAATACACATCATTCTACTGCACGTATAGCTAGAGAGGTGACTAAGCAAGGTTTTTTGAGCTTGAAATTTCTTTCTACACATTAAATTCTCTGAAGTGCTTGCCTTGAGGTTTATCAAATACAGGAGCCAAAATAACTCTAATAGGGCCAGAAGTGAGCAAACATTATCCTTCCTTTAAACAAAATGTAGAACTTGCCTAAAACTCAAAACGAGAGTTTGCATTCATCTCTCCTTCCATACCTAATTAAATAGCACAGTGAAAAGACTTGATCAGCCCCAGCCATTCAACTACTTAGCTCTAGAACTATACCACCAGGACTGGACACAGGCAAGGGTTACAACCAAAAAGGGTGTATATCAAGAAAAGCTGCCAGTGACTACAGGTAAGAACCAGGACTGTGCTTTTCAGAAGATGTGCTACTTTAAAAACCCCTATGATTACACTACTGAGCAAGGAAACCATTTTCCCAGTGTTCAAATCCAAATGCACTCAGAAACATGATTTTGCAAATATTCCTTAAATAGGTCATACTGATTCAAAAGAATACCAGATTTTTTCCTATTTCCCCTTCTAATGGAAGCAAACTGTACAACTTTAATCACTGGCTGAAAGGTTCAAATCAACTAAACCAACAATACTGTTACTGGAAATCAAGATTCTGAATGTGTTGAGACCAGCCCTATACCCCAGCTCTGTTCATTGCCTTCTGCTTATTTTCATCAACATCAACCTTGCTGTTACCTCTTCACATTCTTCAGATCCTGCCTAAATTAATACAAAATGCACCTGATGCTGTCTCTTTATAAGGCTGACATTTCTCAGTCCCACTCATGACACAGCACAAATAATCACCACAAAGGTAGTTACAGATGTATTGGGAAACCCTTTACTGTCAGATTATCTTTGTTATATGGCTTACATGGGAAAGGCAAAAGGCCATTCTGTGCACCATCTCCCTACAGTGACTTCAGAACTGAGGAGCTTGTCACCACTTCAAGGACACTGACCATTCAAACCTCTTCAACTCAGTCAACTGTGGACAGAAAAAACAGAGCTACTGAAGACCTGAATGATAAGAAGAAAAATAAACATTCAAAGAGTATATATCAATATTCTCAAGCAAAAAAACCATCTTCCAATCCAACAGCTACAGCATTATTCTCTCCTCCTGCAAGCAACTCTGCGCCATCCTCCAGTTCCAGTGGGTTAGTGGTGCCATATACCACAGATGGAACCAAGTCATGAGATGCTTAAGTTGCTGTCGGTAGAGCAAAACTTAATAATGAAAGGCATGCAAAGAATAAAAAAATAACTCGATACAGATGCAAGAAAAAAGAAGGGCAAACCTTTAAAAAAGAAACATTAAGTGTTTGAAGGACTTCTCACCCACGCTACAGTCTAAAAACTGCTACAAAGAAGTTATAACATGAACAGGAATGGTAAAGACATTTTCCCTTGGACCACTTAGATACTATGTTCATTTTCTTGCAAATACTGGATTTTATAAAGGCCATGGGGAAAATTATGTTGTTACCACAAATTTCATCAAAATAATTCAATCATAAAACAGTAAGAAGCTAATGGTGCAGATTAACATAACAGCAAATTCCTATATTCAGTTTTGTGTTCTTATTTTATGCAAGTTCCATCAATAAAACAAGAGGCCACAGCAAGTTTGAAAAGTATGCTGGAAAATGGATGACAGTAATTCTAGCCAGGAACTTAAGCTAGTACTTTTGCTGGTATGATGCAGCAAATGATTCAAGCCAACAAAGCAACTTACCATATTGAAATTTACTCCAGGTTATTCTATACTAGTTTAACGACTTAACAATTGTGTGGCCAACTTTCAGGCTGTCAGTAAGTAGAAGTCCACTGTCATAAAATCAAAAGCAACATCTTTAATGGCGCTCTCAGAAATTAAGTAATAAGCAGGAAAACACAGCCTCTCACACAGATTATTCTAGCTGTACCTCAAAGCAGCAGCAGAGTTTACTATTCCTAATTTTTTAAAAAAGTTTAGTTCTGGCAGCTTTTACTATTACAAAACAAATAATCCTCTTATACCTGCTGACAACTAAAAAAAATTACCTTTAATTTGTGACCTACAGTCTTACTGGGAGTTTCAGTAGTACTTTTGACTCACACAAAATGGTCAGACTTATTACAAATATATTTATTCAAACATTCTGGATTGCTGGCTACAATGCCTACAGCCCTCAGCACACCTTCTCATATTCAATCCATCTTTCAATGAAATACCCAGGTCCCAATTTTGAAAAATGCTGCCGCAATGACAGTAATTTGAGGCTTCTCTTCCTTTTCTCCCTCCTCAAACTAATACCCCAAAATGTTAAAATTCCCCACCTCTGATCAAGAAGTTTTTCTATACATTAGGAACAAATGGTAAAAATGACAACAGACAAATGCTGGGGGAAGGGAGGTGGAAAACTGAACAACCAGTTCAGAGCAATTTAATTAAAAATGGTACTTCACTGCAGAGCAGTTTCTCTGGAGAGCACCAGTAAAGGTGTTCAACAGAGTTATGAAAGAGACACTGAGAACAGACTCCTCCATTTCCAATACAGCAAGTGTGCCAGAAATGCATGAAGATATGACAAATCTCAAAATGCCACTTTACAATTAAACAATGCAAATACTCCTTAATCTATGGGTAGCAACAGACATTGTAAACACTTTACACACAACTTGTCTCGAGCTGTGGCTATGAGTGCCTTAGCTTACTCAGGAAGCACTCTGCTAAAGTGTTACAAATCGCTCTTTCCTCAGACAAAAGAAAACTAGGGAAAAACAAATTTATTAAGATAGCAAAAGCCTAGCACTCCCACAGGGCAAGAGCTTTGGTCAATACACTTCAAACATCGAATTCCACCTATCCAGCTCAACCTTCTGCTCTTGGCTCAAAGCAATCCCAGTGAGTGGCCAGGCACTCAGATTTACCATATACTTCTGCCAAGTGTAACGAAAGGGTGGTAACATGACTGACAAAAGAAGATACAGGGCTTCTGCTACAGCTCTTTCTTCACCACAGCAGCCACCCAAATAAACCTTAGTCTTCTGACAGGGACACATAACGATGCCATTCACAGTTATGTGAATTCATCTCTGCATTTCAGCTTTGAAAGTTTAGTAGCTTGTTAAGACATTTGCAAAGAATGTGAGCAATAAAGGGCAGGAAGCCACGTTTCAGCACTTCCTCACTCTGAAACAGAGGCAGGCATCACACAACCTTTAAACACACCCAAAATGACCGAATTACCTGGGCAAAGGCTTTGCTGTTGTCACATTCCCTTCCTACCTTACCAGCACAGGAGACTGAAGTATTAGATTTGATGATACAAACAGAAGTCTCAAATACACAGAAATACTCCTCTGTTTATTTTTATATAATCCACTACATTCAAGAGGCTTACTATTTATATCAACCATACCTTCATGTCAAAGTATTTTTACAAACTAAAGTCCTGCATGTTGCAGACTATAGTTGATTTATCTCCAAGCAGAGCTATTCCTAGGAGGAACAACAACTGAATTTTAAGGCAGATAAGCACAAGAAATAAAAATGAATATGAAGAAGAATGCATTTAGAAAGGAAACGTGCAGTTACCAGACATGGAGTTTTGCCAGGTCATCTCCATATATTTGTGCATATCAAAATAGAACAGGTTCAGGTACAAAACTCAAGAGGACGCATTTCCGATGCGTGTCTACACAGCATTAGAGAACCCTTCTCGACTGGCCCTCATGCTGCTCACCACCCACATGGCTGCTCTTTCCTAGCCCTCCCCAAAGAGGCCTCTAACCTCATGTGTCTATGTGCCCTTGGGTCAGATTCAGAACTGGATTTCTCCTTGGCTTTGCCCTGCTGACAGTAATCTGAGCATCATTTTTGATTCTTGAAAGTTTCAGCCAGGTTGCTGCCCTTCCAGTCCTCCTTTTAGGAGCCTACGCCAACTTGCCAACTCCTGCTTCACACTGCACAGTAGAAAGTCCTAAAAAAATTATACTTTTAAGTTTTTTATCCTTTTTTCTTAATATAACTAGGATATGTAGTTACCTGCATGTATCTTTTGGATCTAGAAGGCTATGAGGTGAACAAGTAGGACTAAACATCTTCTAAAGTTAATGATGTTGCTTCATATACCTGCCACACACTGCCTCTGCCAGATTAACCCGTTGTTCCAGAAGCAGCAGAAGTAACAAAGACTGGTTTCCCAAAGACTTGCTGTTTAACCTCCTTCTCCTCAACAGTCTGGACAAGATATGCTGGCACTGCAGCAAACCCAACAATGCACTGGTTGAGCATACAGCGGATGTCAAAGGAGACATAACCATGGCCAAATCTGCCTGCTGAGGCCCTAACTTGGGTCTCTGCTCAGCTGCCAATTTTCACAAAACTCATGAGAACACCATTATGGCTGAAAACCAAACCATCTGGTCAATCACAGATTTGCAAGGAGGCAAATCAGAACTGGGGGAGGGGTGAAAGAAAGAATAGCTGTTACTAGCCCCATCAGGAAACTACGCTTAAAAGACTGTCACATTTACCTATGCAGAAAATAAAGCACACAATTCACCAAATTACATTAAAATAGCATTCAGTGGCCCATCCTAAACACCATACTCAAACACAACAGATGCTCAAATTAACCAAAACCCACATATTCTTAGTATGAGATTCCCCCTGCCCAGTTCTGGAAAGACAGACACTACAAACCTCCACAGAAACTGCACATACTTGTAATTCCAGGATGCTAGAAAATAACTAAAAAAAAAGAAAAAAGCTACCTCAGATAAAACCCTCCTCTTTTGCCATCTTGGATGATGACCCCACATCCACAAGCACTCGTGTCACTGTCCTAATGAATCACCTTTCCAGAACTCTCGTCCTCCCAAACAGCAGCAATGCTAGCCCTTGCACTCAGAATGCCATCTCTATTTTTAGTTCTACATAAGCGAGAAGCAGTAATGAAGCTATTAATCTTCCCTCTCCCCTACTTAGATTACAAAACTGAGGTGAATCTCTAAGTTACTTTAAACTATTAGATTTCTTAAATAGGGACAATTCCTTACCTTTTAGAGCTATGACGTTTAGACAAGAACTTTTCAGGTAATATTGCATGACTCAAAAGCAGTAACACCACTGACATTATCCTGAAAAGTCTGTACTTGTGAAATGACATAACGAAACCATTTAAGAAAAAACAGAACTGATGGGCAGTGTGCTCTTATTCAATCTTAAAGACTTCCATTTTCGACCTTCCCATGCCACTAAAAGCCCCACTCTTCCTTCCACACAAGCAGGGAGGTTGCATCTCTTCTAATTTATTCTGCCCAGGAAACAGAATCGCCAAGTTGTCCAATTTTGTTCTGAGTCAAGTTTGACCATGAATTAAATTGTTCTGACTTCACTTTGGCTTGCACTAATGAAGCTGCTGACCCTCTGAGAGCCCCATCTTCAATAGCTTTAAAACAACTGAGACAAAACCACCAAAGTGTGTCAGTGAACCCCTGATATTGAAAATACTATTTTTCATCTTGTTCTCTGCATTATTTATAACAGAATGTACAGTTGTGCAATTAGGCAAACCTTTGCCTAAGCTCTCCACCATGACAGTAATCTTTCCTAAACTGCTACTTTACTTACACATCTATTACTACTCAACTCTGAACAACTGCGTTTTGTTGGCTGCTCATACACAGTTTAAGTACTTTCAAAGTCCTTTACAACCATCTCTGTCGCTGACACACTCAAACAGCACGCATAAGAAACTTCAGAGGAACCCCACTGCTAAGCTTTCATCAAGATGAACACTGGTCTTTTTATTCCTTTATCAATCAGTTTTCAGTCTAGGATATCCCATTGTTCTCACCCTACACTTGTTTTCCTTCTCCAAAGGAACTTGCAGAAGGCACTTTCCCAATCTAAACAACTGGTGAAGAAAGGTGAAGAAGTCCACTCCAGCGCAAGATGAAGTAGTCTACTTCAGTGACATTTTATTCACATGCTAGAGCCCTATCCTGTACAGTACTGCTCTTGAATTAGGGCCATAAGCAGTAGTTTAACAAATACACTAGAGCTGGTACTGTCACCAAAGGATGCAGTTCCTTCCTCTTTCCCTTCACTGTATGTACCCATTTTCTTCTGTCGCCCCACCAGCAAAATGAACTGGGTTAGGGACTGTGTTTTCTAAGTCACCCAGGGGAAAAAAAAAAAAAGTGTGAGTAGTTTTAGCATGGTCAGGGCTGTGATCTGTATCACCACACAGTAATTCAAATACTTGGCCAATAAAACTGAAGCAACAGTGGTAGGATGAGTCTGAAAGGCTTGAACTGGCCTTCTTCAGTGGCGCTCCTTGCTTGAAATGCTTGTGAGGAGAAAGGGAAAAAAATAAAACAAAATATAGCCTTGTCTGCAGAACTCCTCACTGGTGCCACGGAACATTTTTAGGAATGCAAACAGATTAGCCTTATTTATTCCACTAACTGCATCTACAAATGACTGGACTATTATCTCCGCTGTGGTGACTGCGACAGCAGTGTAATTACTTGCCTACGCAATCCCGCATTTGACATGTCATCTTAAGCGTTAAAGTTTATATTCCACTGTAATAAACGCAAGCAGATTACAAACCTTGGAGCTGTATTTTGGCTCAGTTCACACTGGAAAGTTACACCACTAAGCTTCTATTCCATAAAGGATTTACTAACTAGCCTGTCTAATTGAGGTTGCACAACTCTTCCATTTTTAAGATTCTGTTTTCAGCAGCTTAAAGCTTTGCCAAACTAACCTTTGGCAAGACTTCTCTGTCCCTCACACACACCTGACAGAGAAAAGGAAAGGGATATATTCACTTGCTTTGAGTTTCACTCTAAAAGAGTAATTTTTCAGAACAAAATGACAAAGAAAATAGGTTTTATCCACATTAAACATCAATTTTTTTCCTCCCGTTTTCTGGAAAAACTCTTAAGATTTCTATACTTTAGAGAAGTTACATTAAAATGAGAGAAAGGATATCATCTCCAACATGTTCAAATTCAGACACGTCACACTGTCAAAGTGCAAAAAATTTCTTCTTTCATAGTCTGCAAATAATTTGTGGAGAAGAATTTAACGCCCTAAGATTTTGCTTCTTAAAATCAGAGCTGTACAAAAGCTTTCCTGCAATTATTTGCAGGACTGTCCCTAAGTGTCCTGCACACTGTCCCTAAAAGCCTACCATCAAGAACAAGAAAACATAGAGAAAGCAGACACCCATCTCTCAGGTGTTCTTAGTCACCTCCTTTCAGACGCTTGATCAGCAATGAAGGGAGAAGTAAGATGACTAACGTGAACAGATATGCTAAATACAAAGGCCCAGATGAAAGCACATCCTAAAAATATTCAACAGTCATAAGCCGGAATAGAATCCAGAATTCCAAAGCTTTGTCTTTCTTTGGCTATTAGCACATAAGCTAATTCAGAAGCATCCACAGCCATTCCTGGACTTAAATGTAACTATTAGTACCTTTCTGTACAGGTATTCCTCAACAATTTCATGTTCACTATCCTTAGCCAGATGTGGCGGATTTGGTATGCTTGCAATAGTTCTGTGTTATCCAGAGTAAACATAGGTGAAACAGGAGCAGAGACTAACCCACCCACCACAAAAAAACCCCAAACCCAAACAAAGACAGACATAAATAGCAACAAACAATGAAAATATGACTAGCAAACAATCAAGCCAACATTGTGTGCTTTTACTCTTTTTGTGCCAGAAGGCAGTACCTTTGTAAAAATGAAATTCAGAAAGCATTTGCATACCTAATCTTTTGGAATGATCCTTCACAGTTAAATGATAACACGGGAAATAGGAGGGTAAGCTTTACTTTTGGCACTTTTTGCTGACACCAGATGAACTACAAAGAAGTAAGGCCTGTAAATCACGTTCCTAAAAGGAGAGATGGAAATTTCCTTGTGTGATCGATACATATTATTAAAATAGGGTAAGGGTCCCTGTATGGCATTCTTTACAGACACATCACTTGCACAAAGAAGCTGTCAGTAAGTTCACTGTACTGTGTACCTCCTCTTACGCAAAGGGACAACTAGCCTTTGCTCTGAGGCCCTAGTAGAAGCAGTTCCAATGTCCCCAGCTCATTCAACTCTGACCTTTTCTTATCAAGGCAGGTCAAAAATTACACACAAGCTTCCTCTTACAAACAGCAAAATAAATGCAAAGACCCGAGTTTGATCTCAGCAGAACCCACATGCGAATCATACACATCAGAGGAAGGGGCATTTAACCCAGGGATTACCTATAAACTCTGTTTACTCTATGCCTATGTAGTGTGTTGCTATCCAAATATACTGAGCCATATCAGGTGGTTTTGCACATTCAAAGAAAACACATGACGAGAAGAATTTTAGTTCTCCATTTCATACTTTCTGACCACAAAACCACAAATGTTTTCCCCCACCAGTCCTCAGAGTGGTGAGCAGTCCCAAAACCCAAATAGGCGGGGTAGATGCGCACTAGGTCTCCCAAAATAACACCTCCTGCCTTATTTGGGAAAAAAATAAATAAATCACTATCTTCTCTGCTGCTCTCCAGCTTCTGCTGCACTTCCTGCCTGAGGAGAGGGGCTGACTTATGAGAAGCAGCAGACAGCACACACTGTCTGCACTGAGGGAGTGTTGTCACAGCAACTCCACCTGTATCTTTTACAGTTCTGGAAAACAAAAATATTTGCATTCTTGGAAGATGAGAAGAGTTGAGGCTGCTAAATGATAAAATAGAAAACAAAGAAGATTTTGAATCAGAGTGGGAGAGGAAAGTATGACTGCTGAAAAAATTATAGAGCAACTGATACTTAATCATATGTACAAATCAGTAAGTTTTAAATAACTTGAGGGGAGAGGAGGGAGACAACTAAAAATCAAAATCTCCATTTTACCCTACTTGGATGAATAAGAGTGAATGAAGTAAGGCCAATTCTCTTCACTCGACAAACCCAAATATTCTTACAGCCAGTATTTAAATGTCACCTTCCCAGGTGACACAGAACAGTAACAGGCAGCACCGTAGAATCAGTTCCCTGTTTACTGAGCACTGCATCATTACACCAGTAAGCACACTCGCATCACTAAGCCTCGTGTGGGGTACATATGTATCCCTCATTCTCTCACCAGCCCACAGCACACCCACCTGTCCAACTTCACCGCCAGTCTGTGTGTGCTGGTGAGCCCTGTATGTAGGGCACATAGAGATAGGATGAGGGGGGATGGCTTTAAGTTGGAAGGAGGTAGATTTAGATGAGCCATTAAGAAGAAATTATTCCCAGTGAGGGCTGTGAGGCCCTGGCACAGGCTGCCCAGAGAAGCTGTGGCTGCCCCCTCCATGGCAGTGTTCAAGGCCAGTTGGATGGGGCTTTGGGCAACCTGGGCTAGTGGAGGGTGTCCCTTGCCCATGGCAGGGGTGTGGGACATGACAACCTTTATGGTCCACCCCAGTCCAAAACATGTGATTCCTTCTCTCCTCTGCTGTAGAATTAAATACTCCTAGCACAATTCTCACAGAAGCCTCCTCCCAAGATGCTCACAACCCTGATGACCACATGCAACTCTTCTGGTGCACTGACAGGCAGAAGAGCGCTGATGGCTGCTGAGGTCAGAGGACACCACACATCCTCCATCAGCTCCTCCCAATCCCAAACACACCACCACTCCCTACAGTGGGACTGAGCTGCACAGAGTGAAGCACGAGATTATCATCATAAGGATCAGGACTGCATAGCGAACTGATTACTCCTCCGTCATAGAGACTTCTAACTGCAATACTGCAAAAACATGATCACAGGCTAATTCTTAGACAGCAGAACAGTCTGTAAGAGCATTTAAGTGAAGAGGCACTTTTCACTAGCAGCCCTAGTTTTAGGTATTTGATTAGAAACATGGATATTAAACTTCAGTCTGCAATAGTTACTTACCAAAAGCAGTTCAAATCTAGAAGATGGTTGCTTTAAAATTAGTTTTGTAGGTGAGCAGGAGTTCATCAGAAATTTGCCACCACAGATATGCTCCACCTTCCTCCCAAAACATTTGCTGCACTATTTAGTGGTTTCTGGTTTACTTGTATAATAAATGACAAGTTACAGTATAGAGAAAAAAGGGTACTTGCCAACAAAGGATTAAGCACTCTCGAGATACATTCTAAAAAAAGATATCTTCCAACAAACACAGGAAAATATTTGGAAGTGTTATTCAAAGGTGCCTTTCAAATCACACTAACGTGCAGATTCCAAGTGTCCTAACTCAACAGCTCCTATGATGAGAGCAATACATTTATATGAAAAGCCTTAGAAAAAGGTTTAGAAGAGTTATAAGAACGCCTTTCTGAGTGCACATAAAAATAACATTGCTGGACTATCTGAACATTATTCATAAAAAAGACATTCAGTTTTCGTTTTTATAAGAAACATTGCAGAGTTCAAGAGAACAACACAGATATTTATCATACTCTGCCCTTTAAAAATCAAAGGCAACCAACTATACCCAAGTTCTCTCTCATACTTGCATCTTAAGCAGAAAAAGATTAGGAAAAGGAGAGTGACCTTTACAATTTCTCTTCCCATTCCTTCCCTTACTTAGATTGTCCAGTTATATGCTCTTTACGTAACATGAAGTGCATCTGCAAACAGAAACACCTACGTTTAGCAAAAAGCACAGATTAGAGCTGCTGATACAAGACACAGATCATGTAATTTCTGTGACAAATCCTCTAGGATCCTAGCACAAAAGCACAGGTTTATGCGGGGGTGAAGGGCAGACCTAGTTCATGAGTTTTCCTCAGCTCTTCCAGCTTTATTCAATAACATATACCAAAAATTACGTAACAGCAGTGAAGTCCAGACGGAAAACCTAGCACTCACCATATTTTCTTTATTCAGTGCTGAGCTCTCTCCTGCACATCACATACAAACTCACAGATGTTGGGAAAAGCGTACTGTGAATCTATTTTGCAGGCTGAGTTTATGTCAGACCTCACCCAAGAGATGACCCAAGTTCAGAAGAGGAAAAAGTAAATAAAGTGAAACACACCTTCAACTGAAACAACTAAAGCAGAACATCACCTCAAATTAAAACACAAGTAAACTTATTTAGCTGGTTATCCTATCAAGAAGAGGAACAAAAAACCCAACTCACCAATTGCTCTGCTACACAAAAGAGAAATCCTTAATCACCTTAATGAGCATACCTACTATATCTTTTACTTACTTTTACAAAGACGGAAGATATTGAAGCCTATCTTTGACTTAGTTCTTGGAATTGAAGACAGAAGAATTCTGGAACAATGTCACTTTCAGATGCACCACTGCAAATGTTGAATACCACCTCTAATAAAGTAGTATTTCAGTTCTCAGTTATGTTGTACTCTACAAAGAGAGAGCCTAGCAACAGCCTTTCATAAATCTATCGGTCTAGAAGCAGGCATGTAAATTGTTTACGTATGTTGAAGCCAGAAAGATATGTTTTCCATGTTTTTTTCTGCATGTGGTAGTGAACACTGATGAGAGTATAGACAGAATGAACAAAGAAATAAGCTATTCCTGCATTTTGCATATTATTCTTGCTATTTTCAATATAAAACATGTTAACGTCTTCATATCAAATCAAATATCTTTAAACTGAGACTTCCTATAAGCATTTGCTTAAAATCCTCTCAAAAGCCATGTTTTATAGTGAAAAGCAAAAAGAAGGGCCTCCTTACCCATACACCATCCCAGAAAACACTTGTGTGTAGCTGTTTGTGAACACTTCAAACATACTAAGACATTTCAAGACTGTAAAACAAAGGATTCCAAATTGCCAAGATATGCCAGCAACACCAATCAACAGATACTTCAGGAAGACGCTAGGATATGCAGATCATGCTAAGACCACTTTCCAAGCAATAGGCAAAAGAAACCACACAGTTCTGCAGCCAGCAGTGAAACTATCCCAAGGAAATTGCTTTCAAAAATTGACAACTATATCATCATGGGACAATAGCTTGAATTTTAACTAGCACATTCAATATACTAAGCAAATCCCTGGAGTCATAGACTGGATGACATAAATATTACCATTACAACCATAAACTTTCCCATTTCCAATTAATAGCACACATGACACCTTAAAAGCCAATCCTTCCTTCTGGAAGAAGGCCTTTGTACTTTAAGGCATAAAGCAGACTTTCAAAAATATACCTGCCACTGCAAATACTATGTGGACTTCTTTTAATGAGCGAATATATAAAGATTTTTTTTTTTTTAAACAGCATATCTAGAAAAGCTTGAGCTGGACCAAGCAAGGCAATTTTGAAGCAGTGCAATGTTGCAGCCGTTCTAGTCTGACTGACCAGAATCTAGCTTGCTGCTGCCACCATCTCCTAAAGAAGAACTGGAAGCTCACCTAGAGTATCCACAGAAACTTTGGGCATCTTGGAAAGGCACACGACAGGGTACCAAAAGGCACATTATCACAGAGGCTTCAGCTCTTGTAGCCTAACAAAAAGAGCGTTCCATCTGGGTCAACACTGACTTTCTGACTAATCAGGAGTCTGACCAGACTCCAGAGCTGTGTGCTGCCATTCCTTTATTTTTTTTTTCCTTGTTTACATGGACAAGACCTGTGGATGCAGCCTGGGCAGAAGAGAGGGAAAGAATTTTAGGAGAGGTGTGTGTATTTTGCACTCAGTAGGTTCATTTCCTCCCTTTTCAAAGGTCTAAGCACATGCATAAGAATTGATGGCTGTTTTCTTGCACAAAGTGGAGTAGCCCTGATGAAAATCAGTGCATTTGAGGACAAAACTAGAGCCTTCCTTAATATTTCAGTTCAGTCCATTGCCTTAATGAGCCTATGAATACTAACAAGCAAAAATAAGTTCAATAATAACTGTGAGGTAAGCATGCAGAGTGGAAAAAAAATCCACTAATTCTGTAATTAGCTCTGCTAAAAGTAAATGAAGAGCCACACAGCAAAGAAATGCTGTGTATCAGTGTTTGCAATGAAAGAGGTTCCCTCTGTTTCTCTCCATTCTGAAGCAGCAGAAAATACAGTCGATGTTGCAAGGAAGAGAAGACCTACTCTTCTGACACAAGACCCATATGAAACTTCTTAGCCTTGTGTCCCGACAGTTTGTAAGCAGATACGATTTACAGATGCACAGACTTAAAAATGAAATATTTGTCTCTGTCGGCTACGTGCACAGTACATATTGACTCTCTTGTGAGGGGATGCACCTTCTTCACACAGCACTTAAAAGGAATGAGATACTAGGAAAAAAAATCATATTTCTGATTGTACTAAGATAAAACACTGATTGAGAAACTCTTAACACGTAGTAAGTTTACACGTGTGATTTAAAAGCATGTTTCAGTACACTCAGCATCTCAATCCCGAAAGTCAAACCTGGAAGAAAAACATCCCGCATATCCACTAAAACATGCGTGTTTTAACACTTATTAATTTAAAGCTTACAAGTGTAGAGATGTAAATAAGACATTCTTACCTGTATATCCTGCCCACCAGCCCCAGGAAGCCACCATAGCTAAAAGCCACTTAAATAATACTCCTTCGATATACCAGAAGCTTTTACTATCCAGCACTCGGAGCGGCTGCAGCATAATTAAATACAAGACGTAGGACGGAATAGCAACCAGGTTATTGGCGACCATAAAAGCGAACCTGAGGAGTGCTTTCAGGCAGGTATAGCCCACCCGCTGGGCCTGCTCTAGAGTCACGGCCATTCTCTTCACAGCGGAGGGCGCGGGACCGTCCTACGGGCAGAGGAAAGACAAGGCACAGGTAGCGCTTTCCGAGCGGACCGAGGGAAGAAGGGTGCGTGCCCGCCCGCCCGCTCGCCGGCAAGACCCAGCCCGGACCCAGCTGCCCGCGCCTGCCTCCGTTGTTAGTCACCGGGGAAAAAAAAGCTACCCCCGCCCCAGGAGGGAGGAGACGAAGGAAGCGGCGCGACCCCGCGGCCGGTGCCGCCCCGGCGGGCTCCAGGGCACTCCCAGCCCGCAGCACCCCTGAGGGGAGATCAGGCGCGGTCCCAGCCTGCCTCCATCCACCCCCACCGAAAAGGGGCGCGGGCGCCAGCACGGCTACCGGCGGCCTCTTCCCCCACCCCGGG
>VXBZ01012362.1:1070675-1114618 GCA_013399135.1 Heliornis fulica
CGGCCCCCGGCTCCGCATCCCGAACTGGCCCGGGGGCACTCCCGCTCCGCGGAGAGAACGTGAAGCTGGGGCTGGCGCTGCGGCGGTTTCCTGCTGCCGTCCTGGAGCCCGGCGGGACTGCCGGCGAGCAGCACGCCAGAACCCTCGGCGGCCAACTGGTTTAGTGCCCGGTGGCAGCTCTTTGGAAGGCGGGGGAGTGGAAGAGGGACGGCGGTCACAGCCCCCCCAACTCTGCACCCCGAGACACCCCTGCCCAGGACAGCGAGCGTAGGTATAGGCGCCTTTCAGACTCTGGTGGAAGAACAGCTTTTCCCTCTCTCCTTCACCCCTGCAAACACCATCTTCTACTTCCCACAACTCCCAACAGATCGTGCGCAGTCGTGGCGCATCAGCCCTTGACCCAAGCTTCCACAGCACCCTCTAGACAAGGCAAAGGAAACCACTCCAGGGTGAGGGATTCTTGCCCTCTATGTAACTGATCATCCCTCGTGGCAACACGATCTGCTGCCTCTCATCTGTTGGCTGTGCCCGTCAGACAAGTCTGGTCCCGTCTTCTCCGTAACCTACGGGCCCTGGAAGAGCAGCCAGACCTCCTTCAGCCTTCTCCAGGCTCAGCACACTTCACCCACTACGTGAAGTGCATTCAGGCAATTGACCTTAACTCAGTTTGGGTTCTTAGGGAAGAGAAGCAGATAAAGAAACTACTGCTTAAGGAGACATGGAGGAAGGTCCTTTGTGCTAAAAATAAAAAGGCAACTTTAAAATTATAATACCTAAAGACATACCGCTTTCACATACAAACCATGGCTTGCCTAAAGCTAGGCTCATTGTCTAGGAAACAGTGGACTTCAGACATGACTGTACCATCAACAAAATTAAATCCCAACCTCCATTCCGGGAAGAAAACAAATTATTGCATATCAATTTCATTTGAGAATGTAAAAATACAACAAAACAGTGCCATCATGTTCTATTTGAGCAAAACAAACCAGACGACCTTTGACAAAAGGGATGCCTCTTGCATAAGTGTTTCCAAGTCTGGGTGTTTTTCTGTCTCTGTTGTTTTCATTACTAGGTTAACTTTGACAGCCAGCTTAAAATATTCTGAAGCATTACCAGCTTCAGAAAGACTTACTGGTTTGGGTTTGGGTTTGTTTTCCTTTTTTATGTCACACAGAGAATTCCAGGCATACACTTCAACTTATTCTCAGAAAAATTTTGCTTCAAAATCCTCAGATTAAAACCAAATAAGAACAAAGTTAAGTTTGAGATTTTTTTTTTTTTTGCATCCAACAGCAAAATGAAGCCCTGTGTATAAATTATTCCATGATGAAAAACCGTGACTTATTTTTATAGAGTTTGATACCACTGTATAATTTGGAATAATAATCTCAGATCTGGTGCAAAGTGAGGGACTGCAGAAATTATGTTAGACAACTAATGAATTAGGCAATTTATATTGCAGAAAAGAATCACACATGGGGAAGCAGGCGTACAAAGCATTCTTTGTCAGAGTGACTGCCTTAAAGCTTAGGAAGCTGTGGTTTAGCGTTTTGCTGAATGAGCTAGTAGCAAAGACCCACCCCTGTGCTTCATTTCCTGGCCTTCACATGGACAACCCAAGTCCTAGGAAGTGTGCACAATGAAATACTGCTTACACATCTTGAGAAGCCTGCTGTCTTTCAGCCAGTCAGCCCCTGAAGAATCCTTTCTAGCATAAAGTAATATGTACATGTTAGCTAGGGGCCATTACTGCAAACAAAAAAGAAACAACTAAGCAGAAACATGTCTTTTTCTATTATTATTATTTGATCAGTAGCTTCAGAGCTTCAGCATTGACAGTTTCACAACTTGTTTTTAGTTTTGATTTCTTTTTTAAAATTCTGATTTCTAGAAGCAGTCCCTTCTAATTTGAGCTTCATGAGGTTTCATTATATTTCATTTTATTATTGCAAAAGTAAAAGATTAATATAAACAACTCTCAATTTGTGGCCCTTTAAGCCATTTCTCTAAGGTTTACATATTTTTTTACTAAATACCATCCCTGTAGCCATGTCTTTTAATCCCTGCAGAAATACTGTCAGGGATATCCTTACCAGTCATCATTAAAATGCATCATAATGTGCTTATTAGCACATCTACACTGGTAGATACAGATACTAACATTGGTAATATTAGGTGATTAGCCAATATCAAGGATTGCTAGAGCCGATAATTAAATATTGGACTGAAGTCCTGTTCACCTCCAGAAAAACTTACAAACCAGAAACACAGAAAAAGGTTAGACCTATTCATGCCTACGAGAAGGAAAATCATGTTATTACTGAGGTGGGGATATTACTCAGTAATAAAACACGTCTGCTTCTAAAGGAATTGAATGGAAGTTTTCCTAAACAGAACAGAGGTTTCTGCAGGGGAGCTGCACAGTCTGGAAAATTCTTAACTCACCCAGGCTGGATTTGATCCCTGCATCTGTCTGCAAGCTAGGTTTTAGTCATCAACTCCTTGAGACACTTTTGAAGATGATTATTTTTGTCTCTGGGTACGCTTCAAGAAATAATTAGCCACAGTCATACACTACTGTTCAACAGCACATATCTGCATTCTCACTTTGCCGTAGCATTAGAGCTACCTGTGAGGAGGGAGTGCATTGCAGACGTTCAAGTAGTGCACAAGCAATGGAGGCATGGATGAACATAATGAAATCCAGGTTCAAAGCTGTAAACACTAAACCAGCTAAAAGATTTGTTGCTGGAGTTCAGAAACAGCAATTTTTTTAATACTTTTGAACCTCTGTCTGGGTCAAAGACTGGGAAATAAAAAGCTGCTCATTTTTTGCTCAACCAAATTAAATTGGTTCTCTCTGCCTGCTTTCTTTATAGAAAGCTGAAGCCATGGATGATAACAGAAAACAGGGTTAGGCAGGTGCACTGGTGTGCTGACAACACCAAAACCAAAATAACCATAAAGGCCTGTGATAAAAAGAGAAGACCCTGAGAAATCTCAGAAATTCCATAGAGCAGAAAACAACTACTGTTTCCAACCTTTTGGAAAGAGCAGCTTGCTACCTGGGAAATTTTATACAGATAAATATATAAATTTTATATATTTTTCATTAAGAAAAAAAAAAAGGAGCACAAACAAAAGATGAAAGTAAACAAAACCTCCAAAAGGAACTACAAAGAAGGGAGCATATACAGAGCACAGACTGATGGAAGATGCCTAACACGAAACAGGGCATATACTCAAGAGAGCATAAATCCAGAAAGCATCTCAAGTGAATTAAGTAGTTAGCTTTGGATTTGGAAAAATAATGGTCTACAGAAGCTCCAAGAACTTAACTATATTTTCTAGAAGCTGCAATAAATTAAGGGAAAAACTGCTAAGGAAAAAAATATAAACAAAATGGAGGAAGTTGTAGGGCCTCTAAAAAAAGAAGTTATGAACCTTTAACCTCCAGTTCTGAGCTGCTTTACAGTCAAATATCCAGCATGGAGGATTTTTGCATTGCTGTCTTCAGAACATTAAATACTGAATTTGTTTTAATAATGATAAGTAAACATTCACAAGTAATATTTAGCAGTAGCTTCCCTTATATCCTCTGTATGGGAGGCAAACTCACCTCTATTCTCCAAGTAAATTCTTAAATTTAGAGACAGTACAAGTCACTGCATTTCTACTAGCTGTGCCTCAGGAAGAATGGAGGTTGTGTGTGTGCTTGTTCAAGGCCCTTGTTCTTGAGTAGCAAGCTATTCTTACGTCCTTTCTCTTACCCATCCATAGTACACGACGCTGTTAATAAAGCCTCTACTTTCAGTAAACTTTTAGATAGGTGAATTCCTTCTGAAGACTCACACCCATTTATCACCCACAAAATGCAAGACCCACACTATTTTCTTTTCTGACTTTTTGTCCAGGAAGCAAATGTTATCAGACTATTCAAACTTTCAAGTCAAGATGCTTTTATTTGCACTTTAATTCTTTCAAGGGACACTTCAGAGTAGTATGAAGGAACCATTAAAATGGAAATAAAATGTGGCATTGACTTTAATACTTACTACATTCCTACATTTATGTAAAAAGGCTTTAACTGAACTGCCTTAGCCTCCAAGACTCTCCTTTTCCTTGCCCCCACACCCCAGATCTTACGTGCAGTACCCCTCACCAAGGTCAGCCAGCTGCAGACAAGTCAACCTTGCCAGTTCCTACAGTTCCAGCATACAGAATGGTCAGTTTTGCTCATTTTTTCTAATATTTAAACTCTGTGATGAAAGCCCATGTTTTTCACATTTAAAAAAAAAAAAAAAAAGCTCAGAATACATCACAAGGGTGACCAAAAGTTTCTGGCTTATGATAATGCACACTTCCTCTCGCCTGCCCCCACCCTTCCCCTTCCCAGCTTGAGTTGACATCAGACCTCAGTGTTAGTCCTAATGAAACTGCAGGGTGCCAAGTTAAGGCCTCAAGTTGGTTTAGGGATTTGTTTTTTTCCTGGGAGAGATTGACAAAGAAGATTTCCTGGTTTGAAACAAACTGTCTGCATAAACACATAAGCAACTAAACAAAAATGCTATTGCTAGGGTAAGAGAAACTAAACAAGAGGAAAGTATGTGTTCAACTCCAATTTAATCAGGAACCATTAAATATTATGCATGTTGGATTGTTACATAGCTCTAAGATAATATTTCATTCTGAAATTTGTAAGCCTAAATGGCACCAAGTAAACATTTTATAACCAGGTATTATTGCATTTGCAATTTTGAACTCTGGCTCCAGTGAGGAAACATCCCCTCCCATTCCACTCTAGTAGAGTGCCTGAAATTCTGTCCAACATACAGCAAAAATTAAAATCTCACACAGCTTTCAGGGAGAGGAAGCTGAACCATAGCCAAGGAGGACATATGACATGGAAGAAACATTCAAGCTAAATCAGTACAAGTGCACATTACCAACTGTGCTACCAGGGAAGAGAGAAGACCACTCTCATCCGATACCAGGTCTGACTATGGTCCCATTGCTCTAATAAGCCCTGCAGCAAAATAGATCTTTATACAGTAAAAAAAAAACCAAAATAACACACAAAAAATACTCCAAAATCCCTCAAGATGTGTACTGCTCTCTCCCTGCTCTGTAATTCAGATTGAGCTCATCTGCTGGGTTACTGCTGCTCGTTTTAATTGGCCAACATAGTTGGGTGCTCTTTACAGGAATGTATTTTTGTCCCATTTGAGAGCTAACTCTAAGCACATGTTTTCCAGACGTTCCCTGAGGCCAAGGCAATGGCAGAACAGATTTGCTGGGTATGGACACAAAGTAATTGTAAACTTTTTCAGGTGGAGATTATGTTCTAAAATTTTGGAAGTACTGTTGTTTGTCAAGGGTTTGTTTTTAATTTTTTGGACACATTTATTTTCTTTGTAGCACAAAAGTAATATTGTAACAAGTATCTGTACTACTTTCATTACAAATATTCTGAAGAGACTCAAAATATAAGTTAAAGAAGGAGGCCAAAACCAAATGATGGTGGTCAAGGCTATCCTGATCTCACAAAAGAATTTTGGTAGATCCATGTCCATACTCTCAACAGCATAGCAAGACCAAATCAAGGAAGTTTGGGTCTAGATAAGAACAGCATCATTTCTTCATGACCTTCACCATTTGTAAGAAAGATGCACATACACAATACATCACATTTCAGCACGTCTAGTCAAGACTAGCAGAAGGTGAGGTAGACATAACCATCTCTCCTTTTCTTCTACGAGCTATGTGCAATTTTTCTATTTGTCCACTTAGGCAGAGCTTGCTAGCCTTCACCACAATGTCCATCTTAGACTTCCCCTCATTTTTCGTGTAGGTTGGTTTTTTTTGGTTTGTTTTTGTTTTGTCTTACATATCAGGAGTATCAGCCCTCTTTTGGCAGATATATGTTCTGTAATTCACATGCAGATCCATTACTTGTCATGTATTCCAGAGTTACCCAAATCAGGGTCACCTTCAAACACATAATTCTCAAGGAGTTGTGTTTTAAACAGCTGTTAATTAAAAAGAGATATTTCAATCTCCTTAAAGAGGCAGAAGTTAACTTTTCTGGCCACGATTTTCATAAGAGCGTAAGATAAGCAAGAACGTAAGAGGGACAATGTTTCAGATCTGTGACTTTGTCTCCACAAATACACATTTTAACAAGCATTGCAGCAACCCAACACACGCATCTCCACACAGGGAAGAAACCTGTTGTTCTTGCTGTTACAGAGCCGTTTCAAACCATACTCAATTTCCCCACACCAGCTCCTGTAACTGAGCTGAAAAATTCAGATGTTTTCAGGTGTTTAATTTCACATTAAAACCAAACCAAAGACTCTGACAGAGATCACTCAAAGATGGATAACTGATACACCACAATGGAACCAGATGGTTGGTGAAGAACGATTTCTTCTGCTACTACATGTAATGTGTTTCTGCCACACTGTGCATGTACATCAATGGGCAGCTCAGGTAGAGCACAGACCTGGGTTCTCAGTTACACGGGTGTTTTCCATGCACCCACACTGTCACCAAGAGACCTTTGAGCTGAGGTTTTGCTTTCAGCCATGGTTTGTTTAGGGCGTGTTGGTGTGGCTTGGGTTTTTTGGGGTGTTGAGGTTTTTTTGTTTTGTTTTTTAAAGGAAAGGAACTCTGTTTTTTCAGCTATCTGTTAAATCTTCAATCTGTGTTAGCTTGGCTATTAAATGTTTTATCCACAATAATCAATTTAGTTCAGTTGTATATACAGAGTCGTGTTACCGTAGACAATGATGATATGCTGATTACAATTGAGCTTGCGCTTTGCAAGATTTTTGTAGGCTCATAATGTTTACATATGGAAGCATGGTCCAAAGAAAGATGAAGCCAACCTGCCTTTTGGGCAAATTCTCTAGCAATCACATCATTTTGCAATTAGCCATTTAAAAAATAAAAATAAAACCAGAATGGAGTAAAACCAGGGGATTGACTACACCAAATTACTCTCTAGTGTTTTTTCTCCATCTGTACTGGCAAATTCAGCACTACACTGCACAGTTCTGATCATAAAGAAGACACACTGTGAGGTCATCAAATGAAGCTCCTATTTTCTCCAAACCTGTTCAAGTTCATTTCAAGTCAACATTTACCAAACTGACTTGGGTTGTGGTAAACTCTTATCAACATCCAGTCGATGTTTGCAGATCAAAAAATAAATAACACTGTTACTCTCTCACTGAAATACCCAGTGAGTAGTCTGTTATAGAATTAAAAAAAATATTCAGACTACTTTAGCCTTCCTATATTTGTTGGATTATATTTCATAACAAGGTAAAATTATTACCTATGTCTGAGAAAAGCAGTGGGTTTTGTAGTTGAAAAAGTAAAGGGTCCAATGTAACAATGACAACTGTCTCCATGGGGTAGTCTGTTTGTCCATGTGCTCAGCTCCAGTGGGTTCAAACTACACAGTGCAAAGTGCAAAGATCCACCTCATTTGAGCTGACCGAACAACTGGTGACAAACTAATTGGGTCTGATGCAAGGTCCACTGAGCATTTCTAGAAAGTAGGTATTGTAAAATAGATACCATCACTGATGTTTAATCAGAACTGAGGTCTATTATAGAAACCAGTTAATCTTCTCTACCAGCACTTAACACAGCATCCGACTCCCTTGCCTTACAGTGCCACATGTGGCTCTGCAAGTCTTGCTTCGTTTTCTCAAGACCATGTTTCATTTGGTTACCAGAAGATGGTAATGATGGATACAGCCATGCTGCTAGTTCCACAGTTTTTGCACAACACCAGGAAATCCAAAAGAAGTCATATCACAATTCGCATTTAAGGTACATTCACTCACATCCTCTGCAGTCTCACTGCCTGTTTCATGGCTTAAAAAATACTATTGCTGTCTCTGCAGAATGTAGTAGAATACCCCTGTCCACTGTTAACAGCAATTAATCACTTCCTTGGGAAATTTTCAGTTAAAGTTGCTGTTGGCATCAGTTAATTGGTAATCATTAATTTAGATAACATTATTAGTTAGGCATTGAAAGGTAGCCTGCTTTTTTTTCCTTCTCTCCAAAGCTGAAGATGCAGGAGGAGTTTGAATTTCAGAAAACCTTTACACAGCTTAGTTGTAGTTTCACACTGAGTTTATCATCCTAAGCCAAGGACAGCCCCAACATGAGGCTGGGAGGAAGGGAGGAGGCTGCAGTACAACTGCCATGTCATACAGCTGGCATCAATGAGGAGGCCCCTTCCCATCCTTCCCACAGCAAACCCAAGCTACATCACTGTTTCCTGATTTATACTAGCCTGCAGCAAAGATTTAAGCAACAGCCATCACCAGCTGAAGAGGAATTTTAGTTTAGAGAGATGAAAAAGTAATGCTTTTATATGCTTATTACAGACACCTGAGACCAGTTTAAGTCTGTGACACAGCACAAACATGGTTGTAAGGGACAAATACCCTGTATTTTCATGACACAGAGTCAAGTCCTATTACCCAGTGCAGTTTGGCATATGCAGTAAGTCCTGGAAATTGTTCTTCCTAAAATACCACAATTGTTTATCATCAGTGCTATTGATGCATTTCAACTTAATAAAATGATATAAAAGCCATTACACTGTTGTTAACTGTGGGTAAGAAAAGCAATCCTAATGGCGTGGATGAATCCAGCCAGACCACAAGGGATTACATAGCTTGATTTGCTTGGCCTAAGCCTCATAACACAGAGGAAAACAAAGCTAAAGTTTCAAAATAATCAAGACATAACTGCAATGCTATTTCTGCATAGATTTATTAGCCTGCTTTGTCCATAACAGAAACTCCCTTTACTAACAAAAGTGATGCAAAGGGAAAAGAAAAAAACCTTTTTAAACATGTTAAACCATCATACTTTTTTTCTGCTGTATACAAATATGGTGGCCTAATTAGTCCCAGTTTCACTGAGCTCCTTTAGACACAAAGACACCTCACTCAGCTCAGGCTCTGGCTGACCCAACCATCCAGTGTCTCATTGCCAGCTTTCACCTCTCAGCACTCCGTAGCCCCAAGGGTTCAAATGAAGCCACGGACAAAAGGTTCCATAGCAGGAGGCAGCAAACAAGCACAACCTGGTCTGGCAGTGTATTTGAGTAGGACATACCACCTGCAGCATTCTTGCCTGAGAGCATGCTGTATCATTCAGATGGAGATTCATCCCCAGCTTTGAGGGGTAAAACATGGTAGTTAAAGTTGTGAGATTGATAAATGATGTTAGCTTATTAGTATAACTCAGATCTCTTCAAATACTTCCTCTAATCATTGTCAAAACTGTCAGGCAGGAGTGAAAGCCACTGTAATTAGATTTTGAAGGAGGAGGAGAAGGAACAGTATAATGTATTGAGGCTCTGAAAAATTATCAAACAAAATGGACCTCATGTTAATGCTGGGTGGTAAAATGATACATCACAGGAAAATCAGTATCATAGAACCATAACTGCTTATCACACTGAGCTTTGAGAACTTTGTACTGACTTAATTGAGGTCAAAATTTAATTGCGTGTCTTTTAGATAACATTTCCAAATGGCAGCATCTTTCTAAAAGAGAAGATGTTAATTCAAACCTTTTAGGCCAAAAACATACAGAGAAGCAGAAAGTTCCAATCAGAGCAAGACTATTAAAAAACTAAATAAAAAAATTATCTTGTCATAAAACATGTCTTGATTGGCAAACTGTAAGTAAGGATCAAACCAGTAATATTCTGAAGAAATAGCTAGATACAGTGTAGGCTTGAGTATTTAACCTACTATTCAATCATGTTCTCTATTTGTGTATTCCAGGGGAGTCTTGCCTCCCAAAACCAGCTCAGCACCCTCTTTTCCACTGTTAATATTCAGTGGTAACTGGAGTTAGACCCTTAAAGCAAAGCTCCTAAAGAAAACACAAAATTAAAAACAGCAGTTGATGAACAAGTTTATTGCATTTGTTACAGCTCACGAGTAAAGATTCTCTAGCCGGAGTGAAGAAACAAAACACATGATGGGGTGATACATTAATTCCAGGCTATCTTGGTGCCTGAGATCACTAGCTGACAGCATAGTAGGGAGCAACCCTTGCTAGAGCAATTTCTTGGATATGGCAACCTGCAGGAGGATCCACCATGCCCAGCTACAAACTGTTTCTTTTCCTGAAGGCAGGGAGGAGCTGGAAGCAGAGGCTTGACACCTTCCAGTCCCACATCAGCTATTGCTCTCTCAGGTTGGGGTGGAGGCTGGTAATTTGGAGTATTGCAAATGCTAGTGCACATTCCAGTCCCTCCAACACATGCTCTTATTGTGGTAAGTTCTGTCTCCACGGGGAGGTAGTATAGGAGTTACTACATACCTTAGACATTGATCAGGATGAGGTACACCTTACAAAAACAAACAAACAAAACCGAAACCAAACCAAAAACCCCTAAAGACAGCACAGCAGTCATTAGATGAGGCCATGAAAACATCCTCCGGGCTCCGCTCTGACAGACAACAGGGACAGAAGCTGGGACTGGAAGCAAGCACAAAGCACGTGTGTCCTGACCTACAGCAGAACACCTCACATCCCGGGTGAGGAAAGGCACCTGTATCTCTGCTGTGTACTTCACTGAAACCACCTCAGTGCTTGCTCCTGACCATTACATTTTCCCAGTGAAGTGTGAAGAAGGGAGAGCAGCTCTAACAAACCCTGGTCAGGCAGAGGCTTTTGCTCACTGTAAAGCTGCAGGGTGACCCCATACACCTGTTGTTACCTAGGTCTCCCTGTGCTCTGACATAATTCCCTGGTATTACAACCTCTGCAAAGATAACTTAAGGGAATGACAAAAAGAATCACTGGATGAAGACACTGTTGTATAGGATCGCAGAATCACAGAACATCAGGAGTTGGAAGGGACCTTGAAAGATGATCTAGTCTGAGCAGGATCACCTAGATTAGATCACACAGGGACGTGTCCAGATTGGTCTTGAATGTCTCCAGAGAAGGAGACTCCACAACCTCTCTGGGCAGCCTGTCCCAGTGATCTGTCACACTCACAGTGAAAAAGCTTTTCCTTACATTCCTATGCTCCAGCTTGGACCTGTTGCCCCTTGTCCTATCACTGACCAACACCAAGAAGAACCTGGCTCCATCCTCCTGACACTCATCCTTAACATATTTATAAACATTAATGAGGTGACCCCTCAGTCTCCTCTTCTCCAAGCTAAAGAGACCCAGCTCCCTTAGCCTGTCCTCATAAGGGAGGTGTTCCACTCCCTTAATCATCTTAGTGGCCCTGCACTGGAGTCTCTCAAGGAGTTCTATGTCCTTCTGGAACTGAGGGGCCCCAAACAGGACACAATATTCCAGGTGCAGTCTCACCAGGGCAGAGTAGAGGGGGAGAAGGACCTTGACTTACTGGCCACTCCCCATCTAATACACCCCAGGATGCCATTGGCCTTGGCCATGAGGGCACATTGCTGGCTTATGGTCATCCTGCTATCTACCAGGACCACCAGGTTCCTCTCACCTGCACTGCTCTCCAATAGTCCAGTCCCCAACCTATACTTTTACCTGGAGTTGTTCCTCCCCAGATGCAATACCCTACACTTGCCCTTAAGAAATTTCATTAAATTTCTCCCTGCCCAGCTCTCCAAGCTGTCTAAATCTTGTTGAATGGCAGCACAACCTCCTGGTGTGTCACTACTCCTCCCAGCTTCGTATTATCAGCAAACTTGCTGACTGTGCACTTATTCCCTCATCCAGGTCATCAATGAATACACTGAACAGTACTGGTCCCAGTACCAACCTCTGAGGGACTTCACTAGTTACAGGCCTCCAGCCAGACTCTGCCCCATTAATGACAACCCTCTGACTTCTTCCCTTCAACCAGTTCTCAATCCACCTCACTGCTCTACCCTCCAGGCCACACTTCCTCAGTTTGCCCACCAGGATGCTGTGGGAGATAGTGTCAAATACCTTACTGAGATCCAGAAAAACCACATCCACTGCCTTACCATCATCCATCCACCTGGTTATATCCTCATAAAAGGCCTTGTAGATTATGTCTTGGAGACAGATGAAAAGATGCCAGGAAACAGCAGTCTATAAAGACATTATTGGGTAGAAATCCACTTAGAAATTTGCAGAAAGGCAGCTATGGATTTTAGGGGAACGAGTTAAGTGTTTATATAGTTGAGCAATCTTATATAATAGAACCTGAAAAAGCCTAAACCACTGCAGGAAGTCAGGAGAATTTGCAAATCACTGCTCTGACCAACACACCCAGAAGCAGTCATTCTTCACCAGTACTTACCAGAGGCCTTGAAAAACACCACCACTTGACTTCATGATCAAAGCAAAAAGATAAAAACATTGACTTGCAACTCAGTTTTTGCTTTCCCAGAGGCCAGAGATCAGCAGCTGCCAAAAACACAGTCTCTGGTCATTATCTTTAAGAACAGATGACAAATGAAATATCCCTACAAAATACAATGATTAATATTCTGTTCCAGTGGGAAAGCATTCAGTGCCACTGAACAACCTAAGTGTTTGCTATTTTAGTTGAAAGCCTACATATTTCAAATATTACCACTGCTTTTCAGTAGAATCTCTACTCAACCGTTTCTTTCCAGGTCCCTGTGCCCTTGTTAGGAGCTCTTCATCCCATGAGCTATGATGCTGAGATCCTACCAAACCTGTAACAGCTGATCAGTTCACACTGAATTGCAGTCAAACTGTTATAAAAATCCTGCTGGCTTTCTATAAAGGGCATCTCAACATGCACGGGTGTACATTCATTTATATCCTTTTCTCAAGATGAATAACATGAATCACCAATTAAATCCTGTTCATATGAACCTAGGCATTATAAACATGGCAAAGGTAATTTATATAATCCAGACTAGTCTCTCTTCATTACACAAGGAAAGACAATCTGGGATACTCAGATTTTTCAGTCCCGTGTACAGTTTCACATACAGAGCCAATTCATGTGTCTGGTTCCAGGCTAAGTCCACTCCTAAGCACACCTGTTGTCTGCAAACAGTTCAAAGATGCCCACATGAAGGCAAAGCCACCAAATTTTGAATTTGTGATGCAGTGCTATTGGATTGGCCATTAGAAACACATATAGCAGCATGTAAATTCCAGCTATTGCTACCAGCTAGATAAAAAAGATGCTCATGAATAAGTCTAGTTTTACAAATCGGAAGTAGTTACATTAAACTTAATCAACTATGCTTAATCATTACTTAACATGTGCTACCTGAGTGCATTAAGTATCTCCCCCCCCCAAATATTTTTAGAATCCATCTTTGATCTTTGCTATTAGAGGTTACAATTATTTTGGTTTCTCTTATCTTCCACCCTCCTTCACAATAGCAGCTGCATATACATGCACAATACTTTAAAGACTTAAGCTCTTTTAGAAAACATACCAAGTTTGCAAGCATCTCCAGTATACTGAAGTGGAATGCCCACTCCACTGCGGCTCCTACTCCTAGACAATCAAAATAATTGAAGAAACTGTTTAAATAAGATCATTAATCAACAGTAACAGCCTTTGCAATGACTGGATTCCTTGCCATTGCCTGGATAACACAGGTAAACATTTCAGTGCATAAGGTCGTGTGTCCTGCCAGGCTTGTAATTGAAATGGCCTGAAAGTTTTAATATTTTAAGAATGGCACAAATGAGTCATGGTGTCAGCTGCCTCTGCTGAATGCAAATTCTGTACAGAGGTTTCAACAGAGGTCCAACACCAAACTACAGCAGAGATTCCGTGCCCTGTGTCACCCCTACCACAGCACTAACAGGATTCGTCCTACACTGAAGGAAACTCATCTATGTTCTGTTTAGAAATACTATTCCTGTGACAGGCTTGTGAATCCATCTAGACTGTCGATTAACCAGATCACTGGCGAACAAGTTACATCTCAGGCAGCAGAGCTGGAGATTACCGCTCTCTTGCTGAACAAGACCCTTTCTATCTCTGTCCTGTAATTTCAGCCATTAATTTTTAATTATCAACACCACAACTAGTACTAAGAATAGTTACAAATCAGTGCCAAAACAGCTAAACCTGTATGACTAACCCAGGCTCCACAGCTTCTTTAGTAAACTGCTCGGTGTCTTTCCTTGAAGGTAAGAGGAGAAAATGAGTGGGTTTTATTCTCTGTATTCTCTATTTTGAAACTCTGGTTTACTGGATATGTAACTTTATTAGTTGTAATCAACTCTAAGATCTCAGAGGGTGGCAGGTTTTTCCCTCTTCCAAAAGTTGGAGATGAGGAAATAAACCAGGTGATAATTACAGTGACACATTTTTAAATTGCTAACTTGCAATCAACTTTTATCAACTCACAAGTCTACACACAAGTGCTCCCCACCTCCCACCTACGCTTCCTTTCTACAAGTTTCAGTGGAAGATGCTTGGCTGGTAAAATTGCTGCTCAT
The DNA here is from genome assembly GCA_013399135.1 of Heliornis fulica. Lineage (NCBI taxonomy): Eukaryota > Metazoa > Chordata > Aves > Gruiformes > Heliornithidae > Heliornis > Heliornis fulica. The sequence goes on from VXBZ01012362.1 coordinate 1,085,133, forward strand.
TTCCTCTTCTGCTGTTCCTTTACCCTTTGAAACAGCCAAATATGTCAGGCACAGCCTGGCGAGATTGGGCATTTGAAGGGTAAATCAAAGCTAATTGAATTGTGTGGCAATACAGTCAGGACAGATTTTCCTGAGCATTTGGCTCTTGGTAGTTGTTTTTAATTATTTTTCTTTTAAAGCCACGAATCCTGGAATCGAGCACTAAAAATAAAAATGTGGAATGAGATTATGCAAAGCATGATTTATAGTTATTGTTATTGTCAAGATGCAGCTGAAAGTAAAGCTCAATAAAAGTGTCTTAAAAAAAATTATTCAGATTGCATAAGAGAGCATTTGAGGTGGCCATTACCAACTTCTCTCTAGGCTGCCTTGGAGCCACTGGAAGATTTAGAGCAGGAAGAGAGCACCAAGCTCCCTCCCAGCAGCTTTTCACACCAAAAATTCCTAACTGCCAGCAGAAGATCAGTGGTCAGACATCAGTAAGAGTTCATGAATCAGAAAAGCTACATTACTCCACAGGTAACCAGTGGCTGACTTGGCAGTGGATGATTAGCCAGTGAATGCTGTTATTAGCCATGATGATAAGGGCAGTGCCCAGAAAGCACAAACAGGCCTGTTTCAAGTCGGCAGGCAGCGCAGAGGGTTCTCACACCTCTTGTGGCAGCAAGAGCTCACCATGCTTGTACTACACAATGGGCTGGACTGAAAACAAATTTTACAGTTACTGTATCCCTCTTCGGAAGCTGCTTCCTGGTGAGGAAGCATTTGCATATTTACATAAATATATTCAGTGAATCATCAACCTTCCCATATGCCATTTAGTACCACTCAGCAGACCTGGACATGAGTACCTGGTCTGCACCAGTGCTTATAAAGACTTTTCTCAACTACAAGGAGAGATTGATGCATCAGCATGGCATTTTAAAATAGTTTCTCAAAAGCATTAATGCTATGCCAAGCCCCGCACCGGTCTTACTTTGCCAAGCTGAGCTACTGTAGATGTTGCAACACAACAGGGTTGTACTGTGTGGAACCTCCTTTTTCACCACACAAAAAGATATCCCTCCACAGCAAGCACAGTATTTTTTGTCTGCAGCACCAATTTGAAATTGAACAGCAAAGCATAGGAAATTGTTTGCTTTGTTTTTTGTTTAAATTGTGAAGTCAAGACACAATAATTCGGTGATTTTCTTAGAGTTAGATTGAAATAACAACTGAAGCTACAGCCATCAAGCTATCTTTGTTTCACCTGTATTGCCCCACTTCAACAAACAATGACATTTCTGCTCTTAGCCTACTGTAGAAATGCTGTAGGAACGCAGATCTCTAGGGGACCCGTGGTGTGGGCTGTACTACCCATGGGATCTCAAAATTAACCCTCTCAAATTACCACCCAACTCAAACACAACTGTGTCCTGAGGTCAGGTGAATCTTTTCCTCTGCAAGGATGAAACGCACATCAGTTCTTCACTGGTGACAGAAAGGAAACCAGCTCTCAGCAGTTGTACATCAGAGACAGGATCAATTCACTGCTTTGGAAAAAAACTGTCAGTGTGACAGCTTTGATAAGTGACTCCCAGCTATTAGCATAATTAGTTGCAATAGCTTTTGTTCCTCCCTCATCAAGGGAAAGGGACCTTCTGAAGAGGTCAGACAATATTTTTGGTAGATTATTACAACTCTTGGAATTTCCTATCCAAGGTGAGTGACTAACTCCGAGGTCTCCATCCACGTTGATTTTCCACTTTGCTCAGTGGACAACAATCTACTTTGAGTACTGCCACTTGCACAGAGCAATCTCTGCTAATACACACCTACAAAACTAGTGCCAGTGGATTTAAGTGATAGAAGCCTGGCTTTAGCCAAAACATCAGTGTTCACGTAGGAATAAACAGTATAACTAACAAAAACAGAAAATGAGAACCTTGACTTTCAGACACTGTGGTATTTTGTGAAACAAGGTGAGTTGGGCAGCTGTCATTGCTAACAACCATTAACTGCTGCCCACATGCATTGCTGGCAAACAAGGACACAGTCCAGCACACCTCACCCACTCCAGGGCAGACTGACAACTTGCTGCAGGCTTGGTCTCATCCACTGCTCCATGAGGGCATTTCTTCCCTGCTGCTGCCTCACATGTGGGTGGTGACTCACAGCAGAAGGGAAGGCCAGACAGCTGGCTGCTAACACCACAGCGATCTCTGCCCTCCCGACCTGGCTGTGCAGAAATGCCACAGGTCAGACATGTGAGCAGACTGCTCCTTCCAGACTCATTAAATACAGAAATATAGCACAGATGCACGGGCAGCCAGGCCAACGGCTGATTATTGCTTACAGAATAAACCTCAGGCCTTACCAGCACTGTCCTTGTACTGGCTGGCTCTTGATTGAGCTGTTGTACTGTCAGCCAAGAAAAATCTGCTGGTTCAGCTGAAAAAAAACCCCAGAAAACTAAACTTTTTTAATTGGGTAAACTCATGATCTGATGCAAAGAGCAAAGGCATAAACAGGAATAAACAACACAGCCTAGTTGCATGACATTGCTACGTCAAGCATGAAACTGTACCCTGAAGATTCACACACCATCTTTGACACAGTCCTCCTATTCACATAGGACTCGTTGGATATTAAGTGTCCTCTAGCCCAACCGCTACTCATTGGTTTTGCCCTGTAGTTACAAGCTTTGTATTAAGCACAGACAGCTATTAACTTTGAGTTAACTGCATTTAGTACTTCCAATAAGCAACGAAGGGATCTGCAAAATTGACTGCCAGTAAGTCAAACCGTTGAGCAAAGATATTTTTGGCCAGCCAACTCATACAACTCATTTTATCTTCTTTGAAGTTTTGTAGTCATCACTTGCACCCATAAAAAACATCAATTGCCTTTATTAAACAGTTTTAAAAGACTTACTGAAAACCCTAAATTCAAATCTGAAGGCATGTGAATGTAAGATGACCCATGCATTAAAAAAAAATTAAGCCTGAAAAGTGATTATGGCCTAATATTTTTTTTTCTATACAAAAGAGCTGCAGTAGCTCCTTGACTGCTCTACTGGGTCAATAGCTCAGCACCAACAAAAAAGTCAGCTTATTAGAGTTAGGCGTCCAGTAGACTGAGTTTAAGATATAGTTGCAGGCTTGTTCTAGACTGAAAACAACTTTTTTTTTTCTTTAAATTACTTGAATGTTGTTCTTACCTTGTCTAAGATGCTGGAACAGGAGACTGAGGCTAATTAAAAGCTCTATTAGCACACAGGCAAGCTGCTCTTCATTGACAGCATGACTTTGAGGTGGGCGGGAGGGAGGTTAACACTTCACCCTAAACGCATGTGAGAACCAAGAAGATCCTTTCTGGTTCTCAGCACTGCATGGACAGAGTGGAGCAGCTTTTAAGCCTACAGAGTGACTGGGATGACTGCTCACTGAAATACATGCAACCTGCAGTTGTACCACACAAGGTATCCAGCAAAAGAAATGTAACACTTGTTTTTCCTTTGTTTTCAAAAAGGGGTTCTGTCTGCCATCTTCTGCTTTGGAAGTTAACAGTCCATGGTTCTGAATAAGTCTCCTTTTGCTTAGCATCCAAAGTGGTGTCCTTAGAGGCAGCTGTGTGGGTAAAGCAAAAGCAGCTCCAGTAGTGCTTGGACACAGGGTTAGAGCACTCAAGCAATGAGAACTACCAGTTCTTGGGCCCCACTCAGCTGCTTTTTGGGGTAGAAGGGCTCCTTAGGTCATCCATACCCTTCTTGCCCTTCCTTTAGACAGTGCAGCTACCTAACTACACCTGCATTGCCACAAAAGGCACAGGCTGCTTTGAGAAGATGATGCCAAGAATTACAAGGGCATGTGTGCAAGGATGGTGACCAAGAAGATGGCAAAGCACTGTAGGCCAGCAGAAAGGTAACAGCCAGAAAAAAAAAATGTTACTTTGAAGAGAAGATGCTTCCATAGTGTGTTGTATATGTATTACCTCTAAACATACCCATGTTGAACATAATTCAAAAGATATTTTAGGAATGCACTATAATTCACTCAAATCAACTCCTCAGTAAGTTCTTTTAAAGTTGTGAAATCTCTAAAGCATGGAGTCTAAAGTTTATACACATTTGTAAAGGACTACTGAACTTGCTAAAACCTGTTCAGTTTCTGTACAGTTTTACAGTATTTAAGCTAAGATATATATGTATCCACTATCACATACAAAACAGCCCAGCTAAATTAAGGCACTTAGTCCTGAGGTAAAACAAGTGCTTATCCAAAGAAGCCAAGGAAAAAGAATGGGATGTTGAAGATGCCATGAATACCCTTGATGAACATGACTTCAAGGAATCACTTATAAAGCACTTCAACAACCTTCAGAGATTACACTGGAGGAAGGCAGAATTTGACATGGGAAATTCCTTCCCTACCTCTCGCAGAGTTTCACATTGCCTTGAGCAAGAGAACAGCTAGGAATCTAGAAGTGACACCTTCTGGTATATCTGATCACAGGTTCAGAAGAATGTGAGTAGTAATTACTTCTAAGTCTTAACTGCTTAGTCATCCACTGAGAAGTCAGGTTAAATTCTAAAGCCAGAGCACCAATTACTATTGGTTTAATGCAGAGCCACACATATTATGAATACCTCCAGCCATCTTAATTTGACCACCTGTGGCCTGTCCCAGCCCAAGAATTTATCAAAGCTAGATGAAAGACTATCTTAATCATGAAGATGAGATAACGATGCAGCTGCCTGTATAAGCCTTCTTGTGGATTCCATTCTTAGCAGCAGTCTCAAAACCAATGCCAACAAGTATTTTCTTTCTTTTGCCAATAAAAGTGAAAAAGATCTGAATAGTCTTCCATTATGGTGTGCAGCTATGCACAGGGATCAAGTTGATGCTTTGTTGAGAGAAACACTCCAGAAGTTTGATTTGGGTACATATCATAGAAGTACTTTCTAGATTCATTGCACACTGAGTACAGGCACCAGAAACAATGCAGGATTCAATAATGATAACCTCCCACTATAAATAGTCAAGGATCACATTCACTGCAGATAGTTCCAGGAGAAGCTTTCTGTATGTTTTTGTAACTGTAATGGCATTTCTCACTTCTCTCCAGGTGTTTTGAGTCATTGATTTCTACAGAAAGTCTCGGTTCCTGTTTGCCAAGTGTATTAGGAGTAAAAATACACAATGGTTGAAAAAAAACTAAAAACCAAAAACAGGAGAAGTGCCCAAAGAACAGCTTCACTGTGAATCCCACACAAAGTAAACCACTGAGTTTACGTAAGAGGGCAATTTAATCAGGGTCTTTCCTGATCGGTGCACACATATAACCAACCTGCAAGTGAGTCAGCATGAGAAATCCTTCAGGATGTTAGAAATCCAGCTATTTGCACAGCAAGCCACCTTCCCAGACAAGCTTATTTCCCCATAAACAGTACTTGCTCTATTACAGAAAGGATTAATCCCCAGTGCCAATCTCCCACATCTAGCATCCAGATTCAGACATGAGTTACTATTGCCTGGCTCCAAAACAATACAGGTTCCTGGAGTTCTACAGGACTCTCTGGTCAGTTGAACAGATTTTAAAAAGAATAAATAACAACCTTACTTGCTTGGAGACCTCAGGTCAGAGCTTCCCCCAGATAGTTTGGTTTTGGGGTTCTTTTAATGAGAAAGCTAGTAAGTTTATCTATGCACTGTGAACTTCAGATGACTTAGGAGAAAAGTCTGCTCTCCAAGGGGAAATTTCACTCTGAATTGTCTTGGAATGCTGCCATCAAGTTTACAGCAATATATTGGTCAATAACAGAAACACATTCATTGTACAGGATAAATTTTGCCTGTTAGGGATTTTTGTGTACTACAATGAGGATTTTGTGGTTAAGATCCTGCTCTACAACTTCAATGAAAAATCCACGCAGCCACAGTTCAAACTTTCAATCTGACAGACCATGTGCACAGCACTAGATGAATCATCTTTCTAGACCATGTTAACTATACGTAGCTACAGGTACATATGCATATATAACTATGTATATATACACACACATAAAATCTAAGTATACAACCATAGAATTGGGGACAGAAACTAACACTTTTCTCAGACAGCTTGAAGGACAGTTGCAATATGCCTCCTGCACAAAATAAAAGTCAGATTTAAGAAGGACGCTGGTGAGATTTTCACGAGTCTTGTGGGTCTATTCCCATCTTGCATCCTATTTATCTGTTCTTCTTAGGATTACAGCCTGACCAAGAATATTATGAAATCTACCATGATCACTTTTTTAGTCTCAAGCCAAGAGGAAGAAAGTTGATTTTTTTTTCTTATGCAACTATTACAGGAAACAGTGAAAACAATTCTTCATCCAGATATGCCAAAGAAACTGAAGCTTGTGACAGTTCATTATCATATTTCTCTGGATATAAAGCAACCAGGATTTGCAAGCTTTAGTCAGCTTCTACAGTGAAACCGATCTGAAATCACAATATATTAGGAATTTACTAAGAATGAAAATTTCTGCTCAAGTGAGAGGGATTAAGCCATTTACCAACTGAAGTCTAAAAGTACCATCCTTCTACCCCATTCCAGCTGGTCCTACTTTCCTGCGGAGTAATAAATGGAGAGTATGAGTGCTAGGAGAAGGACATGTTATGTGATCTGTTGCATGGGAATCCAGGCATAAGCAGAGTTCAGTCTTTGACACCTCAAAGGAAGCATGACAACAATGCACAAAGCAGCATATCTCCATAGTTGTTCTGGAGCAGTTTCTAGTACTGGCAAAATTAGTTATTCCGTGAAGGTAACAATTAAGTTTACTAAAATATATAAAATTACAAAGCTTTGGTAAAAAGCACTTTTTAAAAAACAAGGCAGTTAAAATGACAACTTGCAAATTACCTTCCCTTTAAAAAACAATAAAGACACCTTAACAAAAACAAAGGCTTCCAAAATACAGATATGTGAGGACTTAACATAGTTATCTTTCCTTTGTCTGCCATGAATAGTCATTGGTCTCACTTTTAAAATATTTGCCTTTTGTAAGACTCCCCACCCCAGACAGCAACCCCTTGAGTAGTCTCCTTCCCTCTACAATACCTTGAAATAAGGAGTGAACTACAACTTTCTTATATGCACACAAAATAGTGCTGATGAAGTACAGTAATACACATACATTGGCCAAATAGTAGAATTTGCTATTCAAACATCAGAAAAATATATATTTGGATATTCCTGCCAATTCCTTCACACTAAAAGATACAGACTTGGTACTGCACTCAGTTCAGTATTAACTAGTCAGTGTTTACTGATGTCCTGTGAACTAAACAAGCCAAACAGAACCTACGTGCTTCAAAATAAAGAGAAAGTACTACTCAAAGAGCTCTTAGTGTCCCCTGCTATCAAAGTTTGTGGAGTCTGTTGCAACAGGTTTGTAAACAGAAATTAAGAGATCAGGCAGAAGTCTGTATTAAAAGCCCAATTCCAAACTTGCACAGCTGCCTCTACTGAGTTGAGTTCAAATTTACACCAGATACTTTAAAAAGCAACAGATTGGTATCTCAGACTTCCTAGGAGAAGGTTGAATTTGTAGGACTTACAAAAAAAAGTATCCAAGAGAAGTTAAGATCACTGGCCAGGTCACAGTCACTTCTGGGAACTAAAACCGTGAGTATGCTGTTCTCTGCTGTTGCTGCTGTGATGGTGGCTGTCCCTGCTGCTGCTGAAGGCGAACCTGCTGAGAGTATGGATCCTCAAGAGATTTAACAAAAATAGTGGTTTTAGGCCCAGTTTTCCAGACAATACCATTTGAATCTATTACAGAGGACTCCACCGTGATGTTGTGGGTGCCAAGTATCACAAAGTTTAACAGAAACTGAGTGCTGAAGTAGTCATTGTGTGGTTCCACCCTCTGCTCCATTTCATTGGTCATGCTGTCAATGGGAATCTGAGAACACACAGAAGGTTAAAATACCATTTTATGTAAGCCTACTAAAAAGGAAGATTTCTGCTCTTCATTTAGAGGACAGGAGGACGAAAATTTGTCCTCAATTTTCCTAAATGAATGCATGTGCATGTTTGGGCCAGCTTGACATGATTTTTCATTAATGAGTTTATATCTATTCACAGAAGCAAGGTAGCTAACAAGTCTCTCCCTTGGGTTCTAGTTTTCCACAGAGTAATACAAGTCAGGCAAACATTACACACTTCTGAGTCGCCTTGCTTTAGAAACAGCTGACTTTTCCTTCCCCCCACCCCAAAAAGCAACAAAAAAACTCCAACCCAAGCCCACCATAACAGGCCTTTCATGAAGTGTCATATGCTAGCAATCTTTGAAACTGTTTAGTGTCTTCTAAGGTGTCATTTACTTTGGACAGCCTCTCTTCCCGAATTCTATAAACAAAGAACCCTTGACATGAGGATAGAGAAGTTCTAGATTCTCTACCACATAGTCACTATCGCCCCTCAACCCTGCAGGGTTTCATATGATATATACCTAGGTTAAATGTTCCTGTTCTCTAGCAAATTACTAAGGACTTGTTCCAAATATCACAAAGCCTCTTTTGTTTGGAAAAGGTGTCACAAAAAAGTTACTGGCACACAGCAGACTTAAAAATCCCAAATCCCTTCAATGCACTATGTCTGGCTCTGGATAGTGCTTGAATGTTAACTGTAAAGTGAGAGGATTACAGAACCCACTCATTTCAACCTGAAAATTCTGCTAAAGAGAGCAAAAAAAGAGTAGGAAAATACAGCAAGAAAGGTTAATCGTCCTACTGTCTCTGCTTTATCCATACCTTATAGTCTTGTCCAGATTTGCTCTGCAGCACTGAAGAGACGTTTAGACAGACAGACTGGATTTTACGGAAGAGGCCTGGTTTAGATCCATGCTGAACCACTCCTTCCACCTTTAGGGCCAGCTGCTGATTATTCTGTACTGCAATAGGTTCTGCTGGGTTCCTTGGAGATGGGGACAGAGCAAGCTGAAACATGAAAACAAACCAAAATGTAGGTTTAAGGATCCAGAAAAGGAAACAATTAGAAGCATGAAACAATACACCTTACAGAAACATTTCAAAGAGGTTTAGTAGGGAAACCAGTTATGAAGACACAAACTTATTAGTAAGCTTCATCAGCAATACCATATGTGTCTGAGTTCAATTGCACTTCAAAAGCAGTGGAAGTCTTCTACAAAATAGCCACAGCAAGTATACTAGCCTAAGCAGAGGAGAGCAATAAGAGCAAATGCTGAAAATTTCAAGGCTTTCACTTCTCCCAGAAAAAAGGAGCACTTGAGTAAAAAAATATGACCACTGACAGTCACACAACCACTCTCAGCTGATAAATATTATCATTTCCTTCCAAGATATGTGGAAGCCATGGGGGAGAAGTGGGAGATAGCAGCTACATGGTGCTCAGCTGCTGGCTGGGGCTAAACCCCAGCAAATGGAAAACTTGCTTTTTAAGGGAACAAAACAGCAGATTTCTAAAAGTTGCCTTCTGAGGCCTAGAGGAATATTATAGAGTCAGAATCAACAAAAATTCAGTTTTTAATCTTTAAGGCTTTGCAATCAAAGAACTGAACCAAATTTGTCTAAGTCAAAACCTAGTGGTTCTTAATGATATGTACATATTCAAGTTATGCCTATCAGGTAAGCCCAGATGCTATTTGAAGTTAAATATCTTCAATAAAATGCTGACACTTTATACCCTCAGTAATGCTTTTCTCACAAAGCAGATACTCTATAAAGAACAATTTCAGGCCACATTTGAACAGTACTTACTTTAATACTTGTAGACTGCAGCTTTTGAAAGAAGTATCTTTGAAATGAGAGGGGTACCTTCAACAACGCAATGACAGCATTGCACAGACAAGCTGTATGCTGTAAAAAAAGCAAAAGCAATGGAGAAAAATCATTCATAGCACAGGAATAAGACATGCACTTGAGGTCCTGAAACCAGTTGTTTCCACTGTCCAGAAACATGCTGATAGAGCTACAGGATAACAGGCACTATGACAACAGTGGCTAGATTCAGACTGCTTGTTTTCTGCTGTGGAAGGCAGAAGACCTAAAGATTTCAGTCCTAGTGTAAGAGTCAAAGCAGGATCTCTTTGAAACACTCATATATAAGAACCTCACATATAAACTCTCAAACAATTGCACTCTAAAACAAGACTGCAGCATCACTGCTTAATACAGTGCAATAATTAAGTTTTAAGCTTCTTGTCTACTCCTTTCCCCATCGCACTACATTGTCATCCTGGCTCAGGATGTCACCAAGCTGCAGTCACAACTAGATGTACAAGGCACACCTTTGCCTTGTCTTACAAGGCTTTCTTCTATTTGGAAAGAGTAAGGACTGCCGAATTCAGAAACAATGCAAACAGATGCCAGCCGTGACAAATCCACTACCTCATTCCCATCAACAAGCACTTCAGCTTTATGATGTTCCCTAGCAGTAAAAGAGGGAGCCATACCATACTAGCTAGCCCTGTAAAGGAGTAAGTTATCAGCTCACTGTTTGCATTTAGCACACATGACATTGTGTTCTGTGATGACCTGCACTGATAAGAGAAACACTATACTCACAAAACAGCATTAACTGCCAACAGCTCAGCAGCCCAAGCTAGGCTATTGCTGGACCCTCCAGCACTGTGTGGGGTAGGGGAAGAATTCCTTTCAGAACAGCATGAACAAAGAGAACACCTTCAGTACTTGAATGCAAGTGAGGCAAGACATCTGACAGACCTGACACTCCTTTTAGTTATTTTGTCAGCATCTGCTATATTCTTAGTATCAGAATTTACAACGCTTTTAGTCAGGCCAGCGATGTTGCATGCTAAGAAAACCTTTTACAAAATATTTGCAAAGTAATGAGTATGCAGAGACCATCTGTGGCAAAAGATCATGTTAAGAGAAACTCTCCACTTTCTTGACCACTAGAAACACATTGAGTTGCCAAGTCTTTGGAACATGTGTGTAGAGTATACATTTAAAATTTTTACTTGCCAAGTAAGATACAGGAGCATACTTTCTGTTGAGGGATTCCACTTCTTCCAGTACATGATTAAATACAGACAGCATTCTTCTTTCATATTCACTTTCAACATGCACTGTTCCATTTGAGCTATATTCCTGGAAACTGAAAAAAACCCCAACCAAACAACTTATACATGACATGCTTTCTTCATTATAATAATCTGAGGCTTATACCCAAATAGACCCAGTGAGCCAATTCTCTGTGAAAACATTATGAAATAAGTGTCTTTCAAACGGTTTGCTTTTTTAGTTTTCCCTACTGTAAACTTGCACTTTACATTTAATCCCTTTAACTACAGCTTATCCACCACTTTGTCCCCACCCTCTCACTTGAAGCAGTTACAGGTCTGGCAGGCTCAGAATGCTTAATTCCCTCAGCTTTCATTTAAGCCTGCAGTGTTTATGTTTTTAAAATTCTCACAATTTAAGGAAAAGCAAGAATGTCAGAGTTAAAACTAATTATGTCAGTTTATAATGTCATGTTTTGACTAAAATTCCACCTTCTAGACACCTAACGTTTTGAAGTCCACAGCTTCATACTTTCAAAGTATGATCAATACAAGGCAATGTTTAATTCATGAGTAGGACAGTCACATCAGATGTTTGCTTCTATTTTCATTTATACAAAAAAATAAATCCCATAGTTAAGATATTCATCCACACTGCATTCCATTCAGTCTCAGACCAAGTTTTGAAGTGTGATTTGATTCATAGGAATTTCAAAATAATTTAGAGCACAAATTTTCAGTACTCTGAGGAAAACTAATGTGAAAACTGTAGGTATGGGAGTTAACATAGAATGAAACAAAATAGGTGGCTAAAGAAGATCATAAAAGTCCAGTATAGTGCTCAAGACCAAAATCAGTACAAAAGGCAGACCACGAAGCAGTCCCTGGCATGCCAGGTATAGCACAGTAGCAAAAAGTCCTCCATTCTGAAGAGAGTAGTATTAGAAGGGTGCACTATGAAACTTTCCGAACATTGAATTCGTAGGATTAAAGACCCAAGGATTTAGAAATGAGCAGCAAAGGAGTAGAAAGCTAACTACCAAACCTACCTTGCACATTCTGGATCTAAAATCAGAGCTTCTATTGCATGTGAAATCAACAGGCAACTCTGCTGTTGTCTGGCATCAATATTAAGGAGTTAAAAAATTTTAGAAAACTGGGATCTAACACAACAAGTGCAGTCTACTTACTGGCACTTGTCCTTATTTCTCTAGCTTTTGTGAAGTAACCATACGATCACTACTCCTTTAGTAAACAGAGCATGAACATGAAAATCTCAAGTTTTATGCTGTTGCAATTTGTGTCCTTATTCATCAAGTAATTCCAAACAGCAGTATGGCAATGTTAATTTCCAAATAGGTTTAAAGCAATAATTTTTATGTTACTAGCTGCTTCAAAATGATTTTGTGCCAGTCTTCCTAGAAGAGAAGGCTATTAAGATTCATGCCGTCCACATGAGAAAAGTGGCCAGCATCTAAGATTAAGAGGATACAGTTCTACATTCCTTAGAGTTGCTGAATCTGCATCAAAAGATGACTGATACAGATCTCCATACCGTGTAGCCAGGTTTCGGAATTCCTCCATTGAGTGTTTCATCTATAGAGAGGATGTTAATGTTATTGGTCAAAAAAAATAATCAAACCCCCACACACATCCAGAAAACTACCACATTATACTATACAACACTGAAGGAATAAGAGAACATACTCAACGACAATTTATACAGTTCTCACTTCCTCACACAGCTAAAAGTTACTCACATAAGAGGCTTATCTATACATCAAATCAACCTGTTCCATGTAACAGCACCAACATGCCCTCCTTTCGTTAAGGACTAAAGCAAATCAAAACAAAACACCCCACCACCAACATCCCTCTCAGTCCCTACTTGTAAATCAAACCCCTCTGTGTTTCAAAGATTAACCACGGCTGCTTTCTTGTATACTACAAGCATTTTATAGAGCAGAATGTCTTGGTATTTCACACTGTATGAAGTCAGTTGCCACTCACAAAAAGGAGTTGCAGTACAAACCTGTAGTATGCATTCCCTAGCATAATCACAGTATCTGAGGTGTTTCAAAAGAAGCTGTGAGAGGTCTTGCTGCAAGTTTGAGCTTACCGAGTGGCTTACTATGTTCATGTCCTTGGGAGCTGCAGACATGACATACGTGCACACACAACTTCACAACAGGGCTTGCTACAGGCAGACTCTTTTTATAGCCACAAGCAAAACTCAAGGCCTGCTATTTAGCAAAACTCATTACCACTTCTCGCTTTTGTCTGATATCTTTGTTATGAAGCAACATTTGTATCCAACAACTGCATGAAAGCAGATCAAGAACACATGCCTGGTTAGAGATGCGTCCACACCTCTGGAGATCATTCCCCGATGTCATAGCAATTGTTGTGGCAATAGCTGGTGGTGGACTTGTCTTTAGGCTGTTGCAGGTACAAATAAGTTGAGAAAAAGCTTGCAGAAGGTCAATCCTGAGTTTCACAAAACCACACTGAAAGCTCAGAGGATTAAGTGGTGTGCTAGCAGCCTGAAACACAGTAACAGGAATGTTGGCAATCTCGGTCAAAAGCAAACATGGTAAAATAACAGCAACGTCACTGAACTGTCTCAGACATCTGAACCCTTCAATTCTAAAATCTGTTTTAAAACTACATTTAACAAATTTGATCAATTTAAATCACACTGAACATAAAGGACTCAAGTTAGGCAATACTAAAATAGTATTTCAAGCATAACACCCTTGTAACAAATTTGACATAAGCTGTTAAGCCACCTTTTCTTCCCTTTTTTTCCCCAAGGTCAACCCATTAGCCTTCAAACTACCTAACAGCCCCTACCATAAGGGAGGGCACACTGAACTGGAAGGCAAACAAACACAAAGAACTGAACAAGTTATCCTCTGCATTAGGAATGAGAGACAAAATTGGCTAGTTACCTGCAACAAGAGATGGGGTGGGTAACCTCTGAATTTTTTTTTTAACTATGAAATGGACAGCAGCATTATAAAAGGACCAAATCTTATATTTGATGAGGGCAGAGATAAAGTGCAGTGACAGCAAACAACAGTAAATAACAGAGCTCCAGGAGGGAGTACATGCTGCCACTGACAATATGGTTCTGTGAAACTCTACTCCCTAAGAGCTTATCTGACTTAAGCATCTGTGAAGGCTTAGGACATCCAAGATGGGTTAAATCACAGCACTCAATGTTTGATACTAGTCAAACAAACTATCCACTGTTTAGTTTTTTTATACTGTCAGATTTCCAGGAAAATGCACTTTAGGGGAAAAAAATGGCACCTGCAAAACAAAGCACTAGGACCTTCTCTTAATCAGAATGAAGTATGTTTAGCTCATGCATGTGTTCCTCAGTGCTTTTTCATTCAACAGAAAAGGTCACCCCTGGAAGCAAGAAGTTATAACCCATCCCAAAACCTTAGAAAAACCCACTTCATCAGCAGGAAATAGGCAAGCTAGTTTCTCACAAAACATCATATCGTCTGAGAACTGGCCCACTACTGACAAAAGGAAGGAAAGATCAGTCAACTGCAACCATTTTCAACTGAGCTAGACTTCAACCACTGAGGTAAGACTTTCCATTGCCTGAGCCATTCAGCCCCTCTAATCTACCCTCTTTGCTTTCCCTTCTCTAAGGGCATTGAAGAATCCCTTTTGAATTGAAATTAAGTTTATTCTACATGGGTGGTTTCAGAAAACCCTCTGTGGAAGAGATCTCAGTGCACTGTAATTGCTTTACAGAGACTACATGCTTTTATAGCGAGTAAAGTACCAGTACTTTTATCACAAAATCCAGATATTTTTAGTAGCACAAATTGGACTCGATTCTTGTAAACGGAAATATAAGCTTGTCTCATTAATACTGCAATTCACCTTATCTTCTACCCATACAGCCAGGGGGAATGAGTTACAATTCTTTATGAAAAGTGGCTCAGCCAAGTTCTTCCAACACCACCACTTATCAACACATTTGCAGTGAGTGCTACTTAAAGGTTACATTAGTGATTTGTTCAAGTTCCATATGTTCTTAGATGACCAGCAGTGAAAAGTAAGCACAGTGCTTCCAATGAGATACAGGTTCCACATCAGAAAACCTTTGCCAACTGTATAAGTACGCAGCAAGACGGGCTGCAGCTGATATGCTCTGACAACTCCCTGACCTCCCATGCCCCTCAACCATAAAGTAATGGAACTTGTTTCCCCCCCCCAAGTGGACTAACTCACATAAGAGAACATTTTGCATACAGCAGTGCCAGATACAGCTGCATGTACAGCAAAAAGGAATTGAGAAATTTTCTGACAAATCAGACACTGGGTATTTCACTGTTACTAAACTGGGCTGACTGAACATCTGCAACATTTACTGGCAGTGTCTTCCAGCTACAAAGTGTACAGCTACACAGGGTTCATCACACGCTAATCATCAGCAGTACCAACAGTACTGAGTCATGCTCCACACTGAAACAGGAGCAACAGTAAAGCTGAAGTCAGAGGAAAACAACAGCAAAAGTCTTCAGCAATAAGATTATGTGCTCTTTATCACACTTAGCTCTGTTTTGAGAAGTCGAGTTCTGTAGGTGCAAGCAGTGGGTGGCTCCTTTTACAGCTGGTACACTCAAACATGGTTAGGAATTTGCCCAGAGCAACGCAGCAAGTCAGCAACAAGAATAAAACCCAACTTCTCTAGCCCTCTGAAACCAGTACTTACTTCTCTGGGCCACAGCCACCCACAAGTATTGCACCAAGAGAAGCATGATGTGCAACAAAGTGGTAAGCATAGGAATCCCTCAACAGAAAAAAAAAACCAAAACAAAACAAATCCAAACCAAACTAAACTCTAGGGAAATGCCAGTTACTGAATCACAGAATAACTTAATTTTCCTGCCAGTATTAAATATTAACAATTAGATGAGCATCCTGCCCATATGCTTTCTAGAAATTAGAGAAATCTGGAAATGTTGAAATTAAAAGCCTTCTTCACTCAGACCAAAGGAAATCACACAGAGCTTCTTGCTACTTTTCATCAATTTAAAGAAAGAGGAAGGATTTGCACAAGAGCAGGGACCACATGAATTCTGATTTGATGAGACTGAATTGTCCTCCCTCCCCTAAATTGCTATTGCCTTCTCGTTAGGATTATATAGGATCACAATGCCAAATACAAAAGCAACATGAGCTCAGCAGGAAGGAGAGAGATATTTAAACGTATCTCTATTTCAAGAGTATACCAGCCCATTTAGACAAATTCCCAAGCTTGACTGTTGTAACAGCATTTACTTAGTCAAGACAAGAACTGTAAAGTTTAAAACTTTTCAAGTGATCTGTCACATGATTTGAAGGCAGGAAGCAAAAGGGAGAACAGATATCTAGCTAGTCACACTTAGCTGAGCTACATGATGTGCTCTCTGAAGCAGGGTGTTAGAACTGCCTCTTCTCTGCAGTCTGCTCCCATGTCAGACATATTTAGAAACTTTTCATAGGTTTAAGAAGAGCCCAAACAGACATGGTACACATGCAGAAACATCATCACCGAAGCAAGAGAAGTGCTAACCGTCAGCGAGGCTATTCCTTTGTGATAGGATTTTAAAGCTTCAGCAATGCAAGAAAGCGCTGAGCTGTAGTTGTCCTCCTGCAAACCTGTCAGACACTGTTCTGCATGGGAGAACTCCTTCAAGCTGTTCAGCCAGAAGTAGAAGTGTTCTGAAGCCACTTGAGTCAGCAGGCTTTGATACAGTTCTCTGGCCATGTCATGGTTGCCCTGTTAATGACAAGAATATTTCTAAGAGGGGATACAAAAGAAGGCTGCAGGTTCCTATAAAACAAATACAATAACAGAAGCATGTCCAGAACTACTCTTAAAAATAGTTAAACAATTGTAATAAATACAGAAGTGCTTATTTTATGAAGATATCAGCTTACATAAAGTACAGTACTTATTTACACAAGACAATTCAACAAGATGAGAAACAATATTAAAATTTACTTTAACCCCAGCATCTCATACTAGGGTTTCTATGTAATTTTAACCCCAGCTCTGACTTTACTGAAGGGAAAAAGGGAAGGTACTATCTTTTTCTTCCATCACATTGAAGAGAAGCACACATCAAGAAGGACTACACTGTCTAAAGAACATGTGGACATTACAGATTTGCCATGTGTGTGCTTGAAGTATCAGATCAACACTTCCCTCTCAAATACTTCAAAAAGAAAAGTGAAAGACCATCATGATGGGGTGACTGCCCTAAGTGGCATATATCTGAATCAGCATTCCACTGAATTCAGAGGAATTTTTTTTCAATTCCCTATCATTTCCTCCTGACTCCTACTTTCCTTACTTTCTTTTTGTAGTTCAAAGAAATCCCTAGCATCCTTCTAACCACACCAAACCATTTTCCTCCAGGTATTTTCACTTACCATTCTGGAAGCCTGCCTGGCTATCCTGTAGGCTGTCCATCCATTAGAGGCATTCTCAAGCTGCTGTTTGATAACAGTTTTGACCTCTGAAGATAAAGCTTTCTGACTGGAAACAAATATCACTGTGGCAAGAGAAACCTAATGAAGGGTGAAAAGGCAAGGAACATTATATTAAACAGACACTAAACAAGAAAAGCCATTTAAAAAAAATCATTTAAAGTATCTTTACTGTTGCTTTTAACTAAGATTTTTTTAAATGTTCCAAATGAATTGACAGGAAAGCTTGTAGTTCTTCAGATTCAAATTATTTTCCAAGTAGAGTTTAAAAGCATTATCGCTTCCAGTATTTTGTCCTCTACACCAGGGCACCCCACAAACTGAACTCATTTCTTCTCATAACCAGTGTTTTACTGATACCCCAATAACTCGAGTGGTTAGGTTTGTCTAAGCAGTGCCATCTGCTGGGAGCTGTAATGGAATACACTGCACAGCTCTACTTCATCTGAGATTTTAACATGAACAGAGATCTAGACAGTATTTTCAGTTTTGCTTTAACTTTTGACTATAGATGGGCACATTAACTTGGACATAGCAAATGGCTTAACTGCTTTTTTAAATAAAATCCACCCACAGTAGCTTACAGACTTTATCAAGAGCTATTTACCAGACAGAGGCCTTACCAACAGTTCCTGTTTTTTATCCGTGGTAGATAGTCCAATTAATTTATAGAGGTCCATTAGGTCTCCTAGCATCCCATCTGCTAGGACAGGCAGCTGCATGGCAATAGCTGCTAAACAGTGGCACATGAGAATCCTAGCAGCATCCTGGGCAGTCTGCAACTGGGTCAGCATGGATTCAACTACTGACTGGCTCAGGTGAGGACGGCACTTGACCACCTTCACCATACAAGTTAACGTGATCTGCAATGCACAGTCAACAGGTACAATAAACACAATGTCTACTTAAATCTAGAAAGAGATGGACAAGCTTATCTGCAAGTGTGATTACACAAATATAGATGATCTGGTATTTTCAGAACAATGTACACTACAAAATGAGATGTTTTTCCTAGAAGGTCAAGCCTCTGTCCCTGAGCTCACACCACAAAAACATATCACATGACAAATTCAAGAAGCGGTAATCTATCATACCACCAGCCTCTACAGACAAATGACTAAAAATGATTAGCAGCAGCTTATGAAGTGGGAAAACAAAACTAATAGCTTAATAGTATTGTAACCAAGTTCATTATATCCCCATCTCCAAAAGGCAGGTTCTCTGCAAGATTGTCTGTCCTCTAGACACCTCCACCCAATGTTCATGTTATTACAGCTGTTCCTCTAACAAATGCTTTTCCTCCACCTACAACAAACAACCATAGAGCTGAGAGGAGCTTCACTATAGTTGTGCTTTCACACTCAACTCTGATTACAGGCAAAACAGAAAAGCTTTCATTTCCTTCATGTTACACTCCCACCAGAAAGGACCTGGTGCACTACCTTCCCTTTCTCTTACTGTAATTCACAGCTTGCTATGGAAAAATGATATCACCTTTAAGGTTGCCTGAGCTCCTGGACTGTCATCTTGACTACAAAGAACAAGAAGAGCCTCTAAGCCAAAAACTGCGTCTTGTTCCAAAGGCAGAAGATCTACAAAAAGGAAAACACAGTAAGTTAGTTCCCAGTTGTTTTCTGACTCATGAGTGTAATACTTGCACTGGTATCACAGCCATGACAAATAAGCATCTAATACTTCTGCCTTACTTTGATTAGTAACAATTCTGCTATTCCACATCACAGATAACTATTCAGTCACAGCAACCGTGACATTTCTAGAGCAAACATTAATCTCTGCACTAAGATTTCTAAATGCCTGATTTTTCTTTTGCAACAGACTTGGAACAAAGAGGTTTCAAAAGCTTACAAGAATTTATTAGTCTTACAGAAAAGGTAAGAAGCATTTATTTAGCATGAGTTCTACTGTGCCAAATAATTTTGTTTAAATTAGACAAAGATGGAACCTTCCCAACCATCCATAAAATTATACAGAATATTTTCTACTAGATTCTAGTCTCTATTCTCCCTAACCAGCATAAAAGAGCAGACAGATTTGCAGGCAGGTTCATAGACAAGACTAGTTAAAGTGCATAAGCCTGACTAAACAGACACATTTAATTGTCCTTAGTTTCATTTACCTTTTTCCTGACAAGAGGCTGATATATTAGTCAGAATTCTTACACAATGAGCTGCAATGCCACGGTTATTATGGTAACAGCACTCCTGTGCTAGTTTTACTAAATCAAAGGATCTCACAGTTGTGGCTGATGCTCCTGAATAAAGACAAGGCAAAGTGGACATAAAATATAGTCCATAATTATACCACAGGACTTTTCACATACATTTCCGAAAAAAACCAACCCCTCAGGATTTCTCATGTTTAAAGGTTCAGATAAAACTCTTTCCACATAGGTCCAGAGGTTCTTCCTCCATTTCTGAAGGGTTGTTGAGGACTGAAACAGGCTGCCCAAGTTGAGTCACCATCCCTGAAGGTATTTAAGAGACACAGACATGGTCCTTAAGACTATGGTTTAGTGGTGGACTCAGCATGAGTATAGACTATTCATGGGTATACAGTATCCCATTTTATGTTTGCATACTGTGAACAGTCTGACTCTCAGCTAGTGCTCTGAAACTCAAAAACAGTTTTAAGAATGCTACAAAGTGTTTAACTGACACTGAATATGATTAGATAGCCAACCCATTAGAAATGCCAAAGATGACCCAAACTAGCTTTCTTACCTGGGGCGCTGCTCAAGTACTGCTTAATGGCAATGGTCCCTGATAATGTGGAAAGCACAGACAGCATGCCCAGTTTCAAGCTGTCATAAGGGGTGTGAAGAGCAGATTCACAGAGTGCCTAAAGATTACAAAAAGAAAGACACAGAGGGAAGAAAGTCCCATAAGCTTTCTGTATTAAATGTTTAGTTGCATTTGTCTGAAAAAGTTGAAAGTCTGGATTTTTCCACAGAAAATACTATGCTGAAATTACAAAGTTAGTCATATCCTGAAGCATCTGTCTTGGTACACTGAAGACATGTCTTACAGAAAAGTGACAGTGGGTCTCGTGCTAAGAAACACCTATTAATTTAAAAATCAGTGGCAAAAATACTATCAGGTCTCACTGATCAAATATTGCAAAAGATTAAGACAGTTCTCCAGATTTAAGAGGTATACTGATTGTTTTGCCTTATGACAGTTTGCAGTATACATATCTGAAGAGCAAAGTTTCAAGTGCCAATTCCTGTAAGTCCTGGTGTGCAATACAGTTTAAATTTCTTTATAAACATATTAAAGTGTATTTTCAGCTTATTTAGAAGTCTTCTCAGTTTCAGCCTTGTCAGATCTTCTCAGGTCTCACCACATGTAGACTGGAATAATCTTAAAATCCACATTTTTCTCTGATCCATCATGCCAATGCTGTCCCCACAGTTTAGTCATTCACTACTTCTGGAGGCTTTTTCAGTCAATGTGAGAGAGCAACAAGACAAACGGAAAATAAGTATGTTCTGCTGCAGAATACCAAAGCTAAACATCCAGTAACTTAAAGGAAAACACAACCACAGAATTAGTTCCACAAGAAAAAAAGCCCAAATGGCATTCTTTGGCATACATATGTTCTTGTACAGTGTAAGGGTTAAAATCTCAATTTTATTTTTTTTTTAGTTTGTACCAATGCAGTATTTTGCTAATTCACTAAATATTGTGGCATCAAACAGAAGATGATACGATGATTAGGGTAGAAAATGAATCTTGGTATCTTCCCAAGATGCTGTTTTTCTCCAGTTGCCTCTGCAGTCAGCAGAACTGCTCTAAGAACGGGCAACAACCATTTCTAAACATCAGTAAAGTCTCCGCAATTCAAAGACCAAGCCTCCTACCTTACCTACACTGAGACCCAAAAATGCTGAAATTAACCCTGCTGAAACTCCTGTTGACAAAGTACAAGTAGCAGGTTTTGTTGTCAGAATTGGAGGGTGTTTTCAAGTCCCTGTTGTATAAATGTTACAAAGTAGTTTAACTATATGGAGCTACCCAGCTCCAAACACTGACTTCATACTTCAAAAGTCAGAAAAACCTCTCACTGCTTCTGCATACCATTCAGCAAGCAATACCAAACTTCAATTTTGTTATAGTCACTGTTCCTACTGTTCCTAGTTTAGTTCCTACATCAAAAGGACTTTTTCCTGAGCATTTTAACCATTGAGACATCTATTTTAAGACACTATATAATGAAATCCATGTCAGCAGTGTTTCTTATTTGTATTAGGATAGCTAATAACTAGGCATAATGGTATAGAGTAACATTTTGACTGGGAAGATTCCATGTAACATTTAAGCAATTTCTTAAAATTCCTAAAGGAAATACTGTTGGGGCCCGAGCAGCTTTGTCTGAGATATACTTGGTGTGGGCAGTCAGGCAGCAGTAACCAAGGTCAGTGAACGAGGGAAGTTGCTGATGTGGCAACTAAGTTGGGGAAGTTCCAAGAAAGGAGGATACCTGTCTGAATAGGGGTGTAGCTATAGAAGATAAGGTAGCCAATCAGCTTAGCTTGTGATGCATGTGTGGTGGGTGTACGGAAATGGTTTTCCTATATAATGTCACGGAGTTTGCTAATAAAGTGGAATGATTCTGCATCATATCGATGTGTCTGGTCATTCTCGGCCCGCATGCAACTGAAGGACACCGGCAAAATACAATTCTAGTATTAATGCATTATAATGAATAAAGCAGTTCTCAAACTTCTGCACACTCCAAATAATCTAAGAATTGTGGATAAAGCAAAACATGCTTTGTCACATAATTAACAAAAATCCACATAGTTCTTACTTCCAGCTGCCTTACACTCCAACAGGATACAGTAAAAAGATTCCAAGAGCAGCAAAACAAATGAAGCAAGACCCCGAAAAATACAGCTGTAAGCCTGTGCCATTAAGTTATTGAAATACTTACTTTTCCATTAAACTGAAATTTTTCTACAGTAATTTCTACCAGAAAAGGGGAAAGACAAGGAAAACTTGCTCATATGCAGTAACGCTATCTGCGATTGTCCTGGTTTCAGCTGGAATAACAACTGTTTCCCCAAACAACTCGAAGTGTAAATGCTGTCTAGGGTCTCACTCATATGAGAAGAGTCACAAGGATGCTACTGAAAATGTGCCATTAATCCTCTGAAAGTCAAAATTACATTTGCCCTTTCAAGTATACCTTGCTGGATGACATGCGTCAACAAAGCCCAGAAAAACTGTTATATGAGAACATGAACACATATTCAGTATAAGAGTAACATAAGCATTCAGCATGTCTTCAATGAGTCCATCAGCCAGAAAAGTTATTTCCTTACTATAAAAAGGCCTATTACACAACACATGCCTTTCCTCAGTCATACTACTTCAACTTTGATCCTCATGGGGAAACTTATTCTAGATATTCCATGATCATTAATACTTGGCTTACAGAAGGATAGAGAAGTTATGTTCTTTCCTTTGCCTCCCAAACTGTTCTTCAAGAAAATTCTAGAACTAACTGAATAGTTACATTAAGCTAAAGTTTATTATGAACAAACCTGAATATTTTCTCTGCTCCATGTATGTGGTGTCTTGTTGGCCAACAGCTTTAAGTCTTGGATTGCAAGCCTCTTCACAGCCTTCCTGGGGTCATTTTTCAAGTATTGCAACAGAAGCTGGATCTGCAAATTAAACTCATTGAGAGATGCTACTAGAAGGAAATCCTTTCAAAAGTACTTGTGAAGATGTTTTGAGCATACTCAGAGCTTGCCTTATCTGATTCATTGCCACAAGGAGAAGCCCATGCTTATGCCATGGCAAACTAAAACAGTCTGACAGCAGATTCATACCCTGCTGTCTCCTTGTTCACAAACCCTTCTTTACACCACCCTGCATACCCTCAGCACTCTCAGAATTGCCTTAGAACATCTGTGAGGAGCTCAATATACACCTTAAACTCTTGTGATTGTTCTACTAGCAAGCATATGGAGCACCTGCTGCTAATTCAGGTGTCTGTACAATCTGCAGTTAACAGCAACAAAGACATACCTTGCAAGCCCCGGTAGTTTCCAATACAAAATAAACCCCAAAAGCCCAACCAAAGCCAATCCCTAACCACATCCTCTCAAGTATTTATTTTAAATTAATACTGATCCACATGTCCTTTGTTGCATCCATTTCCTGAAAATTTACAGATTGGAATAGACAGCACAATAAAAAAAGCACGATTTTCTTCTCCAACCCCACCATTGCCATCACTTTTAAGCAGCACTCACAGAAATCACTACTCTTCTGGCCATAAAACTCCAAAAGCACATCAACATCATTTCAGTTGGCTCAGATTCAGTACTATCAAAAAAAATCAACCTCTGAAATACAGGTTAGCCATACCAAGGAGTTTCAGACAGATCAACACTATTAGTGTAACAGTAACAGACACTAACCTTCCATAGCTGTACAGGATTGCAAGAAATCAAAGAGATTTTCGTTACTGCTTTACAAGGATTAGCTAGACAAACCTCAATCATCACTGTGTTCAAACCTGCTAAACATACCAAGTCCACAAAGGACATTATCAGAACATAAAAGCACTGTATTTTTCCATCACTACTTTCCCACAATGGGGTTCATAGCCCTAAACTATGCTAGCAGATTTAAAAATTCCTCAGCTCTTAAATTTTTCAGTGCACTCTATGCCATCGAAATATTAATCTTCATAGAGGTAAAGAAGTCAAAAGTCACACTCACACCCAAGAGAACACACAGCAAGTGAAAAGTGAAGCCTGGGTCCTATGGTTAAGATGAATATTTTTCTGGAAAAAACTAGGGTGTTTGCTTTAGTAAACACTAATGGATCCTAGTCAGCTTTGCTCCCAGTTGATTTAAAGACAGACTGGTTACAGGCTGTAAAGAAGGGTTCCTGTGCTTCATGGGGTTATCTGGAAAAAGGACCAGAGAAACCAAATATATGAAAGCAGCAGCAATTTAAGATTCTTTTCCTAAAGCACATATGAGCAAACACCCTAGCATATCCATCATAATTTGTTTTCAGCATCAGCTAGACTCTTAAAATACAAAGTAAATTAAAAAAACCTTAAATTGAAGGAATGACTTAGGAAGAATTACCTGTTTAGGAATATCAACCAAAGAAGAAGCAGCAAGCAGAGTAAATGTGTGCAGAGTAACAATGACCATCTTTGTAGAGGGATATGACGTCACCAGCTGCTGAAGCAGCTGCCGGGAGCTGGAGGCCAGGCTGGCATCATGATGCATGTGCTGTAGAATAGGGATCAACTTCAATTTCAAGTCCACAGGTGTGGCTAAACCTGCAACAAGGCAGACAGTCCTTTGCTCTGGCTTTTGACAGAACTGAGACACACCATATGTCTACATCACTACCACTGCTGAATGCAGACACCTGCATTACCTTCAACCAGCTCATCCATTAACTAGCAGCACTAACAGCTGTTATATCAAGTAGTCTCACAGTTCTTTGAGAAGGTTGCTCCTTGCTTCATTGCAGGTCACCCACATTAACTCATCTGAAGCAATCTGCAATAGGTTATTCATCATGCTACACAGATGAGCTTTTTATTCTTTACAAAACAGGTGTTTTGAGAACTTAGATTTTAAGAGGACACAAGAGCCAGATTATTGGTTAACTGATTTAAAGACATGGAATCATCTGGGGATAAAAGCAACAACATTCTGATATCTGAAATTTACATATGGAAAATAAAGAATACTCAGAGAAATCAGAGCCTTTCCCTTTTATCACTCAATATACAAATGTACCTTGAATCATCTCACTGATTTTATTACATATTCCAACAGCAAAATCCCTGTAGAGAAAAGACAAAGTAACAGATTAAATGAAAAGTAAAGACATAATTAAAATCAACTGAACTACATGATAGTTCTTAAAAAAACTTTCAGAAAAGTACTTTCCAAGACTGAAGTCACTTTCAAACCCCTACAAATTGGAACAAGCAAATAAAATGGAAGCTTTCAAGCATGTGTCAAGTGACAACACTACATTTTGTCCCTTAATTTCTGTAAAATAATCCATTAAATACGCTATTCTACTTTGCATTTCCATTTCTGTAAGCTTTCAATTAGTATTTTAGGAAAAAACTGATAAACTTTTATTCTATTTATTTTAAATTTAAACTATTATTTATAAAATAAAACTTACTTTATTTTTATTTTTAAATTTTTTTTTCAATGCTGTTATTACACAGTGCTGTGACACTATTAGCACCGCAGAAAGGCAAGTTAAGTTTTGTGCATGCCACTGCCAATGGCATTTCCATCCTCAGCAATGAAAAAAAGAATTAGATCTTACTTTGATTGTGCAGAAAAGTTGGCAGCAGCAAATATAGCAGCTTCAACTTCCACATTATCATGGGAATCCAAACTCTGACGAATACTGTGATGTGCATTCTTCCTTTCTGGAATAATAGATGCCATGCTGCCCAACATGCTACAGAAATAATCACAGGAAAATCAGGAAGAACAAGGATCATTAAAAATTGCAAGACAAAACCTAAGAGAAACAAAAGGACTGGCTAAAAGACTGTTTTCACATAAATGTGCTCTTTCATGTCTAGTACAGAAAAACAGATGATAAATAGACATATCTAAAAAATGACAAATTTTGTCATGTTTGTTACACAAGTTGCTACCTTCTAGCTTCCAATAGGTACAGTGAGAAACTGACCAATTCTTATAAAATTCAACGTGAACTAAGGCACTGGGAATGAACATTTAAGATGAAGATGCTTTTACATTCAAGCTCTGGTCTCAATACCACACACCATGCTAAAGCATACTATCGGCTATTTTCCGACACACATGAAGTATTAATAATGGGATATAAATTCAGGAACATGGTAGTCTAAAAGGATTAAAAAAAGCTTTCTGCTAAGAAAAGCAAAGTCTCTTGATTCTTACCCCAATCAAGCCAGGAAATATCTGACTTTCATCATGTTTCTAACATCTTTTGCTGATGTGAGATAAGGTAATTAGAGCAATGCATTTTGTGTAACTGCTAAAAAAGTAGCAAATCAATGTTTACAATGCTAAGACAACAACAAAAGCTACTTTTCAGACATATTTAAAGCATAATCCACTTAAGAATGCCAGATTTGCACTGATGGCAATTCTAGCAAGAGTTCTCTGCAAATATTTACACACAGTTATCAGCAATAAAATTTCACAGACAAAGTTTTCTTGAAGTAGATCTTTCTTACTGACTTTATTTAAGGCAAAACCAAATCAACTCAAGATTTAAATCTGAAACTGCTGAACAGGCACTTAAAGATTTGAAGCATCATGTGATTTGGTTAGTAATTTAAGCATTTGTTTTTTTTCAAACTATGCAGACTCATGGGACTTCTAGAAGTCTGTGAAGATAACCCTCAAAACCAGTCAACAACTGTAATTTTATGTTAGCATAATGAAATGCAGCTACAAGGAAACATACCAATATACCATATTCACATATCTGGGAGATGAGAGCATGAAAGCACAAACTCAAAGTGTCAAAAAAGAAACTGACATAGCTAGTCAGCTCCCTATTAATGCCTCCCATTTCTCAATAGTGAAATCAGTAGCAGATGTAGATAGAAGAATACAAAAGGAGCAAGAAGAGTGCTCTTTTCATATTTGAATTCACTTGCACAGAAGTTGGAAAATGCAATTAAGATGATCACGCTGGGAACTGTTAACAGACATCAAACAGGATAAACAGATTCATAGTTTCTATACAGAACTTTGATGGTCACAGCATCCTGAGTAAGATCTTTTGCTTCATTAATTGTGAAATGATCATTAAAATTGACCCTACATATGTTAACAAGCTAAATAAGACATTTTCCACCCAAATCATACTACATATCATCACCTGAGAGGGGTAAAACCTGAGATGAAACTCTTCTGAGCAAGCTGCACTGAGAGAGGATACACAAAAAGTGGAAGATGAATGTACCCAGGAAGAATAAAATCTAGAAAGAAGCCATCCTGCAAACCAGAGACACCCCTACACATTGGCTGAATCAATGATGGAACCTGGATCAGTGACCAATGGAGATACCTCAATTTCTTTCCTCCTTGGTTTCTCTCTGGTCCCTCTTTCTCTATTCTTCTCCCTTTTCCACTCTTAAGCATTTCTACTATCCAACTATTTACCAAAGAGCCTAGCTATAGAATTGTCTTTGTTTACCTATGGAGCTTAAGCATTACCTCACTTCAATTCCAACAAAGGGAATCTCAGTCACTTGTGCCTCCCTTTTGGACAAGGACATGACCCCAGACTAGCATATTAATAACTAGACATTTGTAGCAAGTTAAGTCCATTTGCACAATACATACCGAAGTGTAATAGCCCGAGCAACCGGATCATTGCTATGAATTACAGAGAAAACTCTTTTGACAAACTCATCCACATTTAGGATCTTCTCTAAGTGCTTCTCACTCTGCTGAGTAACTTTCAGCACACACAGTCTCAGGAAGTTGTTTCTGTTAGAGAACACACATACATTTATTGACTGCTTTATAACAGAAATTCAAATACTTCAATTATTTTAAAAACCTCTGAAAGTGAATGAAAAATAAGAAAGGTCTGCACTTCAGAAACATTTAAGTAGACTGTTATAGTAGAAAAAGAGACCATTGGCACATTTTATTTGCTGGTACAGGTAGTGTCAAATTTAGGCTCAATTACAGGGAACTGAGCCTGTTGACACCAGTGAGGAATGTAAGCAGACGCATGTTTTGTGCGAATTTAGGGATGTAGATCTGCTGTAACAGTATGTCCAGGATTTAAAGAAAAGTCTAGTTGCCAATGACAGGTGAGAGTGAACTTCTTTTCCTTCCCAGAGCCAACACTGAGGATTCCACACAACTGATAACTTTGCAAGCTATTACAAAGTAGCTTCCATCACACCCATCAGACACTTGGGAGAGCTGTACTTTGGGCTTTGCCATTAACAGTCTTTAGAGGTTGAATTCACAGGTGTGACCAGCTATCTACTTATTATGAATTTGAATGCACCTACGGAGCAGAATTTAGAAGTGAGCTTTGACTGGCCAGCAAGTGAATCCTCCAGTGAGGACAGATGGAAAGGAACGGTGTCACTGACCACTCCCAGTCACTTCAGCCCATAGAAGATGGGGTAAACAAGCTTCAACCACGCACAGCTTGCCTGCCGTTGAGCAGGTACCGCTGTGGTATTGCCAGGCAGGCAGAAAAGCCCCGCACCTGCCCAGGCTCCAAGGCAGCAACACTCCATCACGCCGGGCGGACAGGAACTGACTGCGGCAACTTACCCCACTCTGAAGACATCCGCTAGCTTCAGGAAAGCCGAGTTGATGAGGATGGGGAAAGGGTATTTCTGGAAGAGCCTGGGAAAGCGGACAACGGCTTCGCACTGCTCCCCAAGTTTGCCCGACCTGAGGCCTGAACGAGACAGCAGCAGTTACCGCGGGTACCCGCGCCCAGGCGCTTCCTCCACGCTCCGCTCGGGGCGAAGCGCTACGAAGCGAAGCTCCCAGCCATTGGGGGCCGAGGGGACGGAAGCGACCACCCTGCGTAGGGTGGAGGCGGGCGCTAGCGGCCCTACGAGCAGCCCCAGGGGGCAAGCGGCCACAGCCCCGCGCCCGCCGGGCCTCACCTTTGTCCAGCTCCATCAGGGCGGAGTTGGCGTCCAGCTCCTGCTCGCCATAGCCCGCATCGGCCAGGAAGGACTTGGCGCCGGCTGCCATAGCGATCCCTTCACCGCCCGCTCCCGACCCTAACATAACGCATGCGCAAACAACCTCCCACCCCCTTAGCGAAGGGGCGGCTCCTACCCTATCGGCTCCATTTCTATGCAGGCGATCCGCCCAGGCGCATGCGCACATCAGCCGTCACTCCGGCCGCCACAGCTAGTATCCAG
>VXBZ01012362.1:1114675-1130433 GCA_013399135.1 Heliornis fulica
CTGGAGGTTTTGTCGTCTAATCAGGGGGAGAGGGCGTGGCGCAATGGGTGCCTACCGTCCAATGAGGGGCCAAGGCGCGTTTGGCGGGTCGGTCGGTGGCGGGTTTTCGCGCCACGAGTCGATTCCGCGCGCGCCGGTTCTTCTCGACTATGCTGTGCCGCGCGCTGCTCAGCCGCGCCTCGGCTCCGCCGACCGGTGAGTCCCGCGGGCG
The DNA here is from genome assembly GCA_013399135.1 of Heliornis fulica. Taxonomy (NCBI): domain Eukaryota; kingdom Metazoa; phylum Chordata; class Aves; order Gruiformes; family Heliornithidae; genus Heliornis; species Heliornis fulica. The sequence goes on from VXBZ01012362.1 coordinate 1,114,887, forward strand.
CGCCTCTCCCGGCCCGGCCAGCCCGACCCGACCCGCTCACGCCACGGCGGTCTCGCCGCCCGGGACCGGGGCCAAGGCGACGGCGGCGGCGGGCTGGCCCGGGCCGTCCGCTGCCATAGAGGTGGTCTTGGTACCTACCGGGTTAGATACCCCCACTCGCTCACTCCCACACCCCGATGGTGGAGAGGGCGGCTTAGTCGCCTCTACGGCCGCCGTGGGGACTAGAGGGCTCCTCGCGTCCTGTTCTGTGTCGTCTGGTGTGGCTACAGTCCGTCTGTTCCGTTGTAGGCCTGTCCTCGCAGCTGCCCCTGCAGCATCTCCTGGATGGCTACCAGTGCAGCCAAGAAGATGACCGTGTGTCCTACGGGGAAACGGGAATGCCGGTCCCCCCTTTCGGCTGCGCCTTTTCTGCAGGTAAAGTCACCGTCCTAAAGGCCCTTTTGGGGGACAGGGTGTGGGCACCTCTGTCAGCTTGTTTGTTTCAGTATGTCCCATGAATTGGCTCCAGAGTTTCTTGCTTTAAAAGGAGCTGGTAATAGCGTTCTTGCATCTAGGAATGGTATAAATTGGGTGATAAACGCATGATGAGTGGAACGAAGTATGGAAGCTCATGGATCTTTAAGGCAAAACTTTTTCATTCTAGTTTTGGTGTGAGCTTATATGTTTCTCCAAGGCTTTTTCAACTCAGATCCATAGAAAACACTGGAGGTTGTAGAGAATATGTGTCACAGACACAGAAAACTACAACTAGAGACCTACTATAGCTGGTGAAAGAGTCCATTATCTCTTTGTCTTATGGAGGAAAAGCTGGACATGAGCCAGCAATGTGCACTCACAGCCCAGAAGGCCAATTGTATCCTGGGTTGCATCAAACGAAGTGTGTCTGGCAGATGGAGAGAGGTGATTCTGCCCCTTTGCCCTGGTGAGACTCTACCTGAGTACTTTGTCCAACTCTGGAGCTCTCAGCACATGGACCTCTTGGAGTGAGTCCAGAGGAGAACCATAAGGATGATCAGTGGGCTGGAGCACCTCCTACAAAGACACACTGAGAGAGTTGAGCTTGTTCAGCCTGGATAAGAGAAGGCTTCAGGGAGACCTTACAGCAGCCTTTCAGTGCCTGAAGGGGACCTAAGGGAAAGCTGGTGGGGGTTCAGGGAGTGTAGGATGAGAGGCGGTGGATTTAAACTAGAGCAGGGCAGGTTTAGATTAGATGTTAAGAAGTTCTTTGTGTTAAGGATGGTGAGACACTAGAACAGATTGCCCAGAGAGGTGGTGAAGGCCCCATCCCTGGAGACATTCAAGCCCAACTTGAATCTCTGAGCAATCTGATCTAGTCAAAAGTGCCCCTGCTTACTGCAGGGGGTTGGACTAGATGGCCTCTAAAGGCCCCTTCCAACGTAACACATTCTATGATCTCAGAAGTTGTTCCTGAAGCCATTTGATTGCCCATGTACAGTACTTCCTGAATGGAACATCTGGAAAAAACGCTTGCCGGTATTTCTGCATTTTGAACATGTAAATTGCTATGTAAATACTATTTATTTCAGAGCTATCTATTTACCCCATACCCTATTTAAAGTGCCTGCATCCTTCACAAAGAGCTGGATTCATGATTATGAATCAGCTGCATGATATACAAATACGCTTCAATTTTCTTTTCAGCCCAGAATTTGGAACATGTACTGGCAGTTGCAAATGAAGATGGATTTGTTAGGCTATATGATACCGAAGCTCAAATTACCAGCAAGCTCATCTTTAAGGGTAAATATATAGAATGGCATCTTCAGTTGACGTGACAAGTACGTGATTTGCACGAGTCAAAGACAGGTTTTTTTGCAAGTCATTTAACATAGATGTGGGCAGTACTTAAAGCTTCTCTCCTTTACAAAGCAGCAGAGTGAGAGTGCTCTTAGAACAGCAGTGGTATGTGAATTGTTCTGTGTTGTTTTTCGTGACCGAAGCAAGCTGTTGACAAGTTTTCTGATTTCAGTGTCTGATGCTCTTTAGTCTTCTGCAAAATATCATGCTGCCTGCATTGATCTAATCTTGGCTTTGTTTCTTTTTAGAATGGCAGGCTCACTCCAATGCTGTATTTGACCTTGCCTGGGTACCAGGGGAACACAGAATTGTAAGCAGTCTTTTGCCACCTACCTTTGTTTTTAATCCTTTGGCACTTGTGTACAGAAAATGACTAAAGCTTTTTATTTTTTCCTCGGAAGGTCACTGCTTCAGGAGACCAGACAGCCAAGATGTGGGATGTGAGAGCCGGAGAGCTTCTTGGCATATGCAAAGGTCACCAGTGTAGCCTCAAGTCAATTGCTTTTTCTAGATTTCAGAAAGGTAAATGTTTATATTCACTCTTGTCTGTTGTATTCCTTCTTCTTTCCCCCTGGGATTTTGGTTGTTTGGGAGCTAAAAAGGCTTTGGAGACTGACTGTTACAAATAGCAAAGACAGACTGAGCAGCCACCTCACCAGTGAAGCAAACCTAACTTCTTGGAACTTCACAGTGACCTTATGCTAATGTCTGCACATTTCTGATCTTGGGTAAGTTTAAGACATGATATTGAAATCCTTTAATCCTTACTCCCATACATAAGTGTGTATGTACTCTTTTCTCCAGAGTAGTACTAAAGAAAGACTAGGAAGAGTAAGGAAACCAGTCAAAAAGCATGGCAGAACACTAGCCTGATTTTTGTATTTCTATGACTGGCACCTTAAGTGTTGGGGCAGAAGAGCCAATGGCACATAGAAGACATTGTACTGCATTCAGTTAATTAACACTTTTGGAGGCTAATAATAATAGGCTAATTGGACTCTTTTTTTTCTCTCTCAGCTGTCTTCTGTACTGGAGGCAGAGATGGAAACATCATGGTTTGGGATACCAGGTGCAATAAGAAAGGCAAGTGAACTTTCAGATGTCTATCAAAAAAGCTCAATATCTCATTCAAACATAATACTTGGGTGTACATGTTGGACTGATGCTTTTGATTACAACAGAGACAACACTTCAGTAAGAAGATTGTCAGATAACAGTGGACTGCTGTAGCACAGTGAAAGAGTAGAATAGGTATTTCTGTGTCAAATATGTTTTTCTACTTTGAAATATATTTTTGCAGCATAATGTATGTGCTGTGCTGATAATACTTTGTGTATTGATAAGGAGATAAGGGGATACACAACACATCCTCATGTGGGACAGCACAGACATGGATGGGCTTGGTAAGAGCACTTAGGTCAGAGTAATTTGAAATGATGAAGCAAAGCTGAGAAGACTCCTGCCAGGGTAAGAAGACAGAAAGTGGAGGAGCAAAGGAGCTTGTCAGAGCTAGGGGCAACTGAGTGTATGTGGTGGGAACACTTAGCAAATGTAAAGTTCATTCTATTTTTCTGTTTCCTGTAGCTCTTCCTTCCTGGTCAGGCCATGCTTTTATGCCTTTTAGAATCATAGAATCAGAATGGTTTGGGTGGGACCTCAAAGATCTGTCCCAAGCCCTCTGCTATGGGCAGGGACACCCTCCACCATACCATGTTGCTCAAGGCTCCATCCAACCTGACTTGAACACTGCCAGGGAGGGAGCAGCCACAGCTTCTCTGGGCAACCTGTGCCAGGGCCTCACTGCCCTTGTGGTGAAGGATTTTTTCCTAATGTCTAATCTAAATCTCCCCTCTTTCATCTTAAATCCATTACCCCTTGTCCTATCACTACACTCCCTGATGAACAGTCCCTTTTCAGCTTTCTTGTAGGCCCCTTTAGATACTGGAAAGCTGCTACAAGGTCTCCCTGGAGCCTTCTTGAAGCTGAAGAAGCCCAACTCTCTCAGCCTGCCCTCATAGGGGAGATGCTCCAGTTCCCTGCTCCGTCCCAGCAGTTTTCTGGCCTGTGCTGCCAGAACATGTCTTACTCTTTCATCTGTCCCAGGTTCTCTGACTCTTCAGTCTGGCAAGTGGAGGGAAAAGGGAGGATCCACATCATTGAAATGGAAGCTATAGGGAAAAAAGTTTAAAAGTCTCTTTGTTCTGCTGAAGCAGTAATTTTCATAAAGTGAGAAGTAGCAAACAAAAGCCTAAGAGAAAGTTATGAGCAGAGTGGAAAAGCACTGGAAAGCGGCCTATGAGTGTAGTTCTGCTCAGAATGAAATGTGTTGAACACTGCAGATGAAAACCAGACCAAAGGGCAATAATTTCCCCAGCTTACTGGCTTTCCTAGGCAAGTTCCAGCTTTAGTATCCACACTACATTGATCTCTCCTATTTTTTTGCAATATATGCTGTTTCCTGCTGTGTTTCGTAGGTATCTAACAGTTTTTGTTTTCAGAATACATTAATGATTTTAAAAGTTAGTCTCAGCCACTTTTAAGGATCTTTTCCAAGCTGCTGCCAGTTTTACTGAAGTGGTGGCAAAATGGCATAGAACCTACTGAATGAGATATCTTTCATTTTTTTCAGATGGATTTTACAGACAGGTGAATCAAATCAGTGGAGCACACAATGTGGTTGACAAGCAGACTCCTTCCAAACCGAAGAAGAAAAGGCAGAACTTAAGAGGACTTGCTCCCGTGGTGGTAGGTGTCTGGGGAACAAATGAAGCATAGGCCTGTCTTCTGAGGACAACATTATTCATAGAGGTATTCCTAAGGATTTATCTTGAGAAGTATTTGGTTTCAATGTGGTAAATGCTTCCATTTATCTTTGCAGAGGTAGGTTTTTGTGTCACGGCTAATTTTAGACATCGTTTAGTTGTCTAACAACCCATGTGCAATCAAAGCCATCTTTGTACAAATGACATCTGAAAAGACATCTTTTTTCCTTTTCCCCACCCCCTTTTTTCCTCCCTTTTTCCTTTTTTCTAGAGAGGAAAGGAGTGGTCTAACATTCTTTTTTCTGAGGGTGGACATAGGGAGGATTATAATTTTTAAAAATCTTTTTCCCTAATTTGACCACACAAATAACTGCTTAATTGGCATGAGATCAGTCTTACTTAATCTATTAAACCATGTAATGAAGGCAGCTCTCTTATCTCTGATCTGAAAGGTATAATCTCAAACTGCTGCCCAAACACTTATTGCTCAGTGGCAGTTCCACTGGTGGGAGTGTTTGAAGGATTGTTGTGTCCTAAATGGCATCTGGTATTTCCAGGTTCTCCTGCCTGGCTGGGAGGAGGTTTCCTCAGTATTCACTTGACCTTGGACTAAGCAACAAGGTCCTGCTGACCTTGAAAGAGAATGAAGTTGTGAGTTGTGTTTTGTTTTTTTTCTTTTTTTCCATAAAGGATTTTCAGCAGAGCGTAACTGCGGTGCTGCTACAGGACGAGCATACTCTTATCTCTGCAGGAGCTGTGGATGGGTAAGGAGGGAGGATATACCTGCTTTCTTGTCTATTCTGCATGTTCTTAGTGACACAGAAAGACTGGGCAATTTTTTTCCTAGGGTCAGGCAGTGGCCCACAAAGCTACAGTTGCTATTAGGTTGAGTCAGTGGAGCTGCGCTGCCAGCCTGCTTTGGCAAAGCTGGATGCTGCTTTTCTTCCTTACTGGAGATGGCAGTGCTGGGACAAATTGTGCCTAAGTGGTAAATGCTCATTTTCGTGTCTTAGCTATGGGGCAGAACGAGAGCAGTTCTTATCGTCTCTGTTCTCATGGACCTACGAGACCTCAAGTAAACACACTGTTGTTAGACAGCGAGCTGTTTAGGGATGCAGGTGGGCGGTTGGTGCCTGGGTATGTGTAGGCAAGCTTGAGAAAATGTTGCCTTGAATTACAAAGGATACATTCTTTTAGGTGCCAGATCTATTGCAGCATCTTGGAGCTCAAGCAAACTGTCTCATTGATTAGCATGACAATTATTCTCTCTCTCAGAACTTGATTCTTTAGTAAGCTCCTTGTGCTCACAGACTTTCTGAGGCAGAGAAGATAGACTCTCCCGCCAATGGCTTGTGAGAGGCCTGCTCCTGGAGAGCAAGAAAAACCCTGAAGGACTTAATTTTTAAAACTGTGAACCAGGATTATAAAGACATCCTTGTATTTCCTTTTACTAGTTGAAGAAAGTTGATTTGTGGGCTGGTGTTGTATCTTGTATTAGTTACAGAAGACAATGCTGCTTCCTCAGCTATAACCAGCAGACCAACCGTTTTGCTTTCAGCAAGCTCTACTCTTGCTCAGTTGTGCTCCTCTGCACTGGACACTCCTCTGTAATGAGGAGCCTGTCTTCCTGGGCTCTTCAAAGGCTCTATCAGCATCACTGGTGTTTTCTATTTCAGTGTGATCAAAGTATGGGACTTGCGCAAGAACTACGCAGCCTACCGGCAGGACCCCATGCCTTTCAAGTCCTTTTGCTACCCTGGCACAAGTACTCGCAAACTCGGTAAGTTCTTGAAAAAGGGTATTTCTTAAAATGCAAAGTGAATTTAAACTGTACTGACAGTGCAGTCTTGCCTTTTTTTAACCAATTATTGACTAGATTGATAAACTTACTCTAGGGTATTTGGATTGCCAATAGCAAATCTTCCATTTGAACTGTGCAAGTGCCTGGCTTTGTATCATAGCACCAGTGATAAAAATTTGCATAAGCTTCAGCAGTGCATTTCCAGAAACAGAGATGAGGAAATAGTAGAACTCTTGAGGTAGAATTTAGCACATCATTTTGATGCCTAAGTAGAAATCAGATCGAACTCTTTCTTCACATTGTATCTTACAGGCAACAAGAGGGGCCTGGGTTTTTACACTCTAACCTTGAGAGACAAGCATTGCTTAAAGCTGTTTGTTATCAAAAACAATAGCACTCTTGTTCATGGTGCTCTGCCCTTCTTTGTATTTTAATGTCTTACAAAGATCTGATGCAACATAGTAACTCCTGATGACTTGTCTAATCAACTGTCTTGATGTGGTAATGTTCAGTGTCAGTCCCAAGAACACGAAGAAAATCCTCAAGCAGTTGATTGTGAAATAATTTGCTTGGAGGGAAAGATTTTTTGTGAACCTAAATCACTAGCAAATTAAAGGATGGCTTATTCGACCAAAGGATGGGAGTTTCTATTTACTTTTAATCTCTGCTTCTGCATTTAGTTGTTCCTATTATCCATTTGAAAATAGCAAATAAATAGTTGGCCTGCTCTGAAGAGGAGTTTTCTCTCTAAATATCACCCTGAATCCTCATGAGAAAGTGTAGATGTTATTCTAGTAATGTTCCTTCTCCAGCAAGTGCTCTGTCAAACAAACCTTCCAATGACAGTCTCCTACATGATGGAGATCCTTTACAAATTTCTGTCTCTAGGCATTTATTTGAGAACACTTGTTTTCAAAAATGGGGTGTTTTTTTGTGGGGTTATTTCTTATGAAGAACTTCTCTCTCTGCCTATAGGATATTCTAGCCTGGTTTTGGATTCCACTGGTGCTAACCTGTTTGCTAACTGCACCGATGACAGTATCTACATGTTCAATATGATGAGTTTAAGGACCACTCCAGGTAAGCATATCTGTGGAAATAGCTGCAAAAAATAGGTGTTCCAGAGCAGAGAAAGGTAAGTTTCTCCTTTGTGACTTAGACAGAACTGCCTGAATGCTTAGGAAACCTATTCCATGCTCTTAAGTCTGCAGCAAACTGGGAGAGAAGGCACATGTTAAGATGAGCTGTTTATATTTTATGTTAAGCCATCCACATAAAATTAGCAATGCAAAAACATAATGTAAGTGCAGATACTGGCTCACCCAGACTGAGACTAAGGGTAGTTTATGTGTTACCTGCTGAGGAACAGCTAGTGTCTAGCTGACACCCACCTGAGGCAAGTTTGAATCATCTGCTTAATGGCAATCACTGTTTTTTCAAGCTCTTAGATATGAATTCATATAGAAAGGTCATATTCAGATATTTCACAGTGTCCTTTAAATTTACCTTATACTGCAGCTTCTGGGAGAGAGCATACCTAGCATATTGTGCAGAGGCTTCAGCCTTTTAGATTCCTCCACCCCTGCATCGGTGACCTTTACTTTGATAAGACGACCTACAAGCTTTGGTGCACTTTGGATGCTTTGCCACAGGCCAGAAGTCTCTCCTCAGAAAGTGGCAAAACTTGTGAGAGGCATTCCAGCCAGACCCATGATTTTGTTTCCATTGCCATTTCTCAGTCCCTCAGTTAATGAAAGGAACAATGTGTCCTTCTGTCTGCTCTTCAGGAAGGCAGTCTGGTAGGTGGTATTGTTTCCAAAGTCCAGAAGTGGTGCCAGTAGTAAATATTACTAAGTCAGATGTTGAGGTTAACCCTGGGTGCCACCGCTGGGCTGGGAAAATAGGCTCACCGGCCCATCCCCTCACCAGAGTGGGCTCTCTAAGCCATTGGGCATCCCACCCTCAGGCTCCTCATGGAGCCTTCTGTGTGCAGCTGATAAAACCCAGGAAGCCATCTCGTTTCATCCAGCTGGATGAAACCGTGTGCAGCTTCTCCATATGCTGCTGTTCCCACAGAGGGCAGCGCCTGCCCGTGGGTTGGTGCCTTCATCCCCATTGCGGCTGCGCTTACCTGGTACATAGGCAGCTTTAGGGTTGCAGGGCTATGTGAGGAAAAGCCTCACTGTAACAGGGCTTGCCAGGTAGGTCTGGCTTAGGAGAGCGATCACTGTCCTGTAACTGCTGTGTTGACACTATGGACAAAACACTAGGGATCGTTTGAGCTGCCATAACTTCTCAAAGACCACCAAAAGTCACCTGTCCTCTGGTCTGCATGTCACCTCCTTCACCAAAACCACTATTAAAACAGGCTTGGTTGAGGAGGTGCCAGCACCACCTGGGACTACAGTTGGAAACAGCCTTTCTGCCCCAATGAGAGGGTGGGATGTGGTGTGGTCCAAGTACTCTAGATGCACACAGCCATCTCCTGTTCTGGCTGCTGGCTCCTCTGGTCCTTGCAACATGGGAAGGAAACAGCAGCCGTTCTGGGTGATGGTGTCAAGGCTTTAGCAAACGCTACTGAGGCTTCCAGCATGGCTGACATGATGCAAGTTCAGCTGACAAAATAAAGATTCTGGCAGCAGGAGGAAGGAGCAGCAAGTGCCTCTATTGCTTCCTGGGTGGAAGAAAGCCCTAGATATGCTTTTTCCATGACTGCCCCTAGGAACATAGCCAGACTAATGGCAGTAGCTGAGAGAGGAAGAAAGGCAGAACCTTCACCAGAGAAATGGGGCAGCTCAGATGGTGTGACGTGAATGAAGCTAAAGCTATAGTGAAACTCACTGTTCCATAGTACTATGGAAAGAGCTCTTCAGGTAAACCTGCTTCTTTTGGGAAGCCTGAAGGGCTTCAGCTGGATAGTATAGACTGCCTGCCCCAGCAACCCAGAGCCAGGGAGCAGTCCAACCACTTTCTCCAGAGGATATGTGGTTTGGCAGGAAAAGCCTGTGAGATCAGCCCTGCTTGCACAACTGACTCCACGGCTGTGCAGTGAGTGAGGCTTTTATTTTCTTTATTATTTTTTTTTCTCCGTTCTCCTCACAGTGGCAGTTTTCAGTGGGCACCAGAATTCAACCTTTTACATCAAATCCAGCACCAGTCCAGACGACCAGTTCCTCATCAGTGGTTCTAGTGACTGCAACGCGTACATCTGGAAGGTGAGGCGACCGTGTGCAAGCCGGAGCTGCTCCACTCTTTCATTTGTTTTTCATGTTCACATGGGACACTCCCAGCCTCCCACTCCTATTTAGGGTTAGCTCCTGGTGTGTTGAGCCCAGAGCGGTTGCTGTCAGGGCTAGATGTAAGAGTTGAATGTAAAACAGAGCTAACCTCCTGCCATCAATACCTCTCTCATCGCTGCTGTTTACTGCAAGTTGCTGATCTTAATCTGGTGTTAATGGGCATTAAAATCCAGCCATGACAAGTAGACAGACAGTTCTCGGTTCATATTTAGCAATGGAGCACATTAACAGAAACCTAACAATTTAATTGTTCTATAGGGCACTCTTTCCCCCACTTCCGTGTTTCCAGCTCTTGCCTCAGACAGAGCTTTTTCTTGTGCTTAATTTACAGTAGTTAAAGACTTTGTATTACAGCAGGGCTCAGCCAGAGCCTTCAGCAAAATTCCAGATCACCATCTGACAGCAGAGAGGGTTCCTCAGTTGGCAAATGCAAATGTCACCAAGTTAATAGCAGGGACCTCAGAAAAAGGCATGCTTCGAATTCTGCTGCTCCCAATACTTTACAGCCATACAGCAATAGAATGGACTTCTTGTCTGAAGTGGGATAGACAGAAACCACAGATGACTGCTTATTTCAGGTTTGGGGTAATTTTTAAGGATTGCTGACTTTTCTACCCCTTTCACAATCAGTTTGAAAGTAAAATATGAAATTTTGAAGGCAGAGGACTGGCCTTTTGTGATTGTTGTTTGAGCATGTACTGTCTCTGATTCAAACAGCACTTGTAAGCAGTTATATTGCTTATGCAGAAGTAGCAGGAGTGCAGTAGCTGGCTACTCCCTTGCCAAGGGGTGTCCTTTTAACCTTCCTCATGTTCAGTGTGAGTTCAGCAAAGATACCTGTGCAAACGTGGGCTGCACATGCTGTGTTCACATGCTCTGATACTCTCTTGGAACACAGGCTGGGATTGGGTGGAGAGCATTCAAAGATATCATTGCATCTGAAAGTTTAAGCATTTAAGCACATTTAAATTTGTGTACAGAAGGCTTCTGTTCCTTTCATATGGAGGTGGCAGATCATGTTCTGTAAGTAGTCCTGTAATTGTGTTAGAAAGTGTGACTTCCAGCAAAACTGCCTCTTTCAACATCTCTCATATCCAGAAGCTTCTTAATCTGTTAAAAATGTTTTAATGACTCTGAAACACCTTTTTTTTTTTTTTTTTGCTGGCATGAGGACTTAACTCCACTGTGAAAAAAACCATGGTTAGATATTGCATGAGCAATTAACAGGTCATGTTGAAAAGAACTTAAAGCAGAGCACTAGCTTTCCATATCTAGAGACAAATGAAAAGCAGAGTAAGACCTTGACTAGCCTGATTATTTCTTTGAGAAAGTTTAGTAGCAATACTAAGTTGTGTTTGGGTCAGCAACTCCCAAGGAATACCAAGGCTAGAAGTTACTGTTCACAAGGACGATGCTTCAGTCTGTTTCCAAATATCAATCTCTTCCAGGTAATGAACATTCACTTTATTGTGTTGGTGTTTGTTGTTTGTTTTTTTTTAATTACTGGCTTGTTGATTAATTGAACTGACTCTTGAACAGCACTAAGATTAAAAAAGCCAGAGAGCAGAGAGGTTTCTCTCTTCAAAGATGGCACCTAGCTGAGCTGCCTTCCTGGTAACAAAAACAAAATACCCTTGATAGACATATATTTCCATAGTTCCGTTGTTCTTTGAATCCTCTGGAACGCACCCATCTGAGGTGACCATATTAAGTTCCTCTTTGCTCTGTCCCAGCATTGGAAGTGCTTCTTTATCATGTAGTGCATAAAACTATATGCGCCATTTTATGCTGAATCTTGAAGATGGATACAACAGCTGTTCCAGTGAATAGAGTAACTAACAAAGTCTATTTCCTAGGTTTCTCTTTTTAACCTTTCCACAATAGCGCCAACTTCCCCACCAATATCCTGTCAAATCAGGCAAAAAGCAGCATATACTGTGGCTAATCCTGGCTTAACATGCACAGACTGGCCGACTCTCTTTTGCCAAACACAGCGGACGCAGCTGTAACTATGCATCCTCCTTTAGTTCATAATAATGCAAGTTGGTTTAATTTATACAAGTATAGTGTGTCCCAGCAAGAATAATTCTCTACCTCTGTTTTCCTTTCAGCAGTGGCTACTGGGCTGCTGCTGTGTCTTTTATGTGTGCATAACAACACTGCTATTAAATGTAAACGAAGGTGTTTTCTGCACCGAGATGTCCAGTGGTTTATTCCCTAAATAAGGATTTAGTTTCCATGGTATTGCATGTTTTGGCAGAGAAAGGAATACTCTGACCAGAGCATTTAATGGATATTAGTCAAGTGATTGGTCCTGTGATGCCAGGAGGAAAAAAAAAAAGCAGCCTGTTAAGATGAACCTGTTTCTGTCACAAGAACTTTTGGAGCTGAGCCTGGATATTCTAATCAATTGCAGTTTTGCAGGCTGTTGTAGGAGGTGATCCACAAGAGAAAAACTTGTGTGTAAATAACAAGCCTTCCTCAATGTCCTGCATCTTTACTTGAAATCTGTATATAATGTCTACTCCTTTGCCCACACTCTAAAGGATCTGTTCATTCACTTAGTCATTTATGCAAATCCCTTTGATAAATCCCCCTTATGTCACATCAATAATGGTGACTCATAGCTCCAGAAAGGATTGCCTGCTGAAAGGATGCAGAACTTGGATACAATCCCTCTGTGTGCGTGTGTGTGTGTGCATGCACATGTGTGTGTTTTCCTCCTTGGGCCACTTCGTGCTAGCTTCAGCTCTATCTGTCACTTCCATGTCCTGTAATCAAAGATTAACAGTAAGACTGTAGAGGAGAAGGTTTTTTATGAAGCATATAAGAGGCATAGAGACCAGTTTAATAAGCATGAGTGATTTAGGGAGCTTTTTAATGAACATTTAAGAGGGTCTCTGGTCCAGCCTCTTGGTTGGAGGAAGTACTGGCTGTTGGCAGTCAGTCACGCAAATGCCATTTCTGAAGCCAGTGAAGGTTCATCTATAGGATTTTGGTGGTGGTGGGTTTATTTTTTTAATGAACCATTGACGTGATTGGGACATTTGTAAAAAGGCAGCAGAATGTGTTTGCCTATCCCGATTCAAAGCATGAGCTTCCCAAACTTTTAAACATCTTGCCTAGAACAGGTACAAGTATTAAAATGTAGTGTCATGTTTCGAGCTGAAAACTCTGGAGGCAGAAATCCTGTATGTAGCAGGAACTGAACAAGTGTTTCCAGTCAAGTAGTACATCTCAGTGTGTTCAGTCTGTGACCTCAGTGCTGATCAGATACTTTCCCTATAGACTCATGATCTGATTCTTAGGGCTTCATCAGTTCTTGCCTCATGACAATCTGAGAACATTTGTTTTATCTGTCTCATACAGGAAAGATGGAAAGTATTCATATTCTTTACAGACTGGCTGTGGGGTCATTTTTAAGTGATGTATATTCATCAGTGAGGCTTCTGATTGTATACTTGTTTTTCTATGATTTTTTTTTAGGTATCCGAGCCCAGCCTTCCGCCACGGATACTCCTTGGTCACTCTCAAGAAGTTACCTCTATTGCTTGGTGTCCTTCAGACTTCACTAAGGTTTGTTTTCTGGAAAATTGTCTTTTCTGTGAAACAATAGATGTGATGCAGCAACATCTGCTTTTCAAAATTACAGCAGTATTTGTTTATTTGGGTGCCAATTTATAGTTAATTTCTAAAAGGGGGAGGGGGCAGTAACCCAACCTTGTCATGAGTACATTGTACATATCAGAAAGCCTGAATTATTTGAAATTAATTAAAGCAATCTGATAAATCCTAGGACATTGCAAATGAACAGACTTCTCCCGATGAGACATTGTGACAATACCTGTAAGAAACAAAACCGACAAACCATTTAATCAGGGCTTTCATAAGCCAAAAACTTCTTTTGTGGTTCCATACTTGCAGCTTCCTTACCTGTCAGATCAATGATACATCTGCTAGTCTTGCACAGAGTTGAAAGAAGTTTCAAATGCCCTTTTAAAAATGTGAGGGCTCTATTCACTGTGACCTTTTTTCATAATAAGACCTGGGTTTGTGACATATTTGTGTGTACACCCAAAAACCTACAGTGAAACCGGGTCAGTAATTATGCACTGGGTATCACTAAAAGGATGAGATCTGCACTAGCAGGTTGGTTCAAAATGATTGACCAAGGTCAAAATGAGAAATAACCCTAAAAATTCCTAGGCAGTAGCCTAATAATAGCCAGACTTTCTTTCACCCTGCAGTGTTAAGCAAATCAGCCACTTTCCCTGGCCTGCACTGTAGCACCGGGTCTTCAGAAAAGCCTGGCAGTGTAGGAGAGTGGGTGCCTTGCAGGCAAACAGGAGGAACTGTTCTAGTTGTGTAAGATGCTCAAAAATATAAGCTCAGCATTTTAGATGAAGTTCATGATCTTGACTTAGCCCAGCATCCTGATCATTAAGGTGTTGGGAATGCAGAACAGTACAGCTTGTAACATTGTTACTGACATAGGTAAGAAATAGATAGCCCATGTACAGATGCCAAAGCGTGAAGAAGAGTCAAAAATGTGCTGAGACAGGTCAGGGAGCTTGAAGTGATGTGAGAGACGAAGTTGCTTTCTGCAGGGACAGTATTGGTGTCACAGAGGTCAGAGCAGAAGCACTTTGCTGTCCGTATTAATATGAACAGCATTTCCTTTAGCTTGCTGCTGATTCTCATGTGAATCACCAGCTAATCTGTCCAAAGAGAGCCATAAAATACAAGCTAAGTGGGTTCTGCTGCTGCTTCTTCGGAGATTCCACAGATCCTTTTGGAGTGTGTGATGCTGCAGCGGAAATCTAGAACAATGTTTCTAGCAGAGTTGGTTTCTCTACCAGATCCTGCTGGCATCTAAGTCTGAAGGCTAGTGCAACAGCCTTCCAATGTCACTTTCTCGGTGTGCTGCAAATGTTCGTTCTCAAGCAGAAAAGGTCCTGAGTAACAGAGACAGACCTAGATGCAGGAACAAAAAGCAGCAGGGCCATTTTTGTCTACCAAGTGATTGAAATCTCAAAAGATGGCCTTGGCCCTTCCTGACCAGACTGCTGTCTGTCCCAGAGCTATGCAAGGCATATGGTTACCGGTGACTGAGGTTTCTACAGCAGAGATGTGAAGGCAGCAGCCTTGCACTCTTTAAAGCAAGTAATGCTGTCTGGTACAGTTATAAAATGGAGTTGGGTTGTTTTGTTTGTTTTATGGGCAAATCTTGCACCCCCTCAACTAGGCTTCACCCTCATTCATCTTGACATAGGGTGTTGGGCATAGCTTTTCTAGTTTGCTTGGCCAGTGATCCATAGGTTGTGTCCTGTCTGCTCCAAACAAATTCATTTATATTGTAGATTGCCACGTGCTCTGATGACAACACTGTGAGGATATGGCGCTTACGACGTCAACCTGAGGAGGAAAAATCATTCAGCAAAATCAACTTGGTGGGCTGGGTCACTCAGAAGAAACCAGAAGAGCAACGGGGAGCAGGTAAGGCCCCTGAGCTGAGATTACCTTGCTCTGCAACACAGCTTCTGTTTTGGCTGTTCTCTGTACCAACAAAAGCCTTTGGCTTGTTTCACTAGTCTCCTTTTTTTTTTTTTTAATATTAGGCAATAATTCATATAGCCAGACAGCAGTTCTACTTGCAAATGTTTCTACCACCAGCAAGACAAGCTGGCTGAAACAGCTTCCAAGTACACCAAAGTCTGTATGACCGCACTGCAAAGAAAATGTTCGTTAATTAATACACCTTGTCAGGCAGCCAGCTCTTTAAAGAATATCAGCAGGGTTCAATAATTGAACAGCCAAAGAAGAAGTCAGGTGTGTGTCCACTGTAGCAACAAATCACACCTTTTCTT
>VXBZ01012362.1:1130459-1177145 GCA_013399135.1 Heliornis fulica
TTTTTTAATTTATATTAAATAATAACTGAAAGCAGTAAGATCACATGTTTTTTCCAGTTTGCTGCCCAGTAGTTGAATTCTGGCTCGGATTTCTTTGCTGCTGCTACCAATATTTCTACAACTTTTTCTTCAGCTTCATATAGTAACACTGACTGTCTACACAGACAAATGCCATGTAGTGAAAGTACTTAAAAAATGCATGTAGACAATTATGATGTGATTGTAACATTCCATAATTAACCAGTAGCGTTAATCTTTTCACATGTTAAGGCTGGTTAACAAATGCAATACCTTTCTACAAAGCCTAGGCAATCACACGAGCCATGCAGCATGCTGTCAGGGCCAGCAGGCAGATCTGGGCTCTGTGAAGAAGCTACTTGCTGGACTGTATTCTAGACCATAAGGAGCCCTCAACTTACATTTTGTTACAGTAGAGTAGGTGAAAGGAGAATACCTCCCTCCAGAGTGAAATGAGATGAGCTTCTCAGTAGAGCAGTTGCAAAACAATACAATAGCTTCCCAGCAGCTGGTGTGGTGGCTTCCTTTCTAGCCAGCCTCCAAATGAATTTCACTTTGTCTAACACAAATAAAGGCTGAAGGTCTCCAAATCCCACTAATGGGATAACATTACCTCTAACCTTTTGCCAGTAAGTAACACTCTTGCAGGAAATTTGCAGGACAATAGCAGGGAGAATGCCAGGTCTGCTCTGTGAGAGGTTTGTGCACAGGAACTCTGCTTCAGAGAGAAATCCCATTACATACCAGTTTCAGCAAAAGCAAAGTAAGAACAAGGCTAGTTCAACAAGCCTGAAACCTAAAGTAGCTTGTACACTGAAACTTTACAAATCTTTACAATTCAGCTTTGGCAATTATGGTAGGAAAATACCTCATTTCTCCTTGCTCCCTCACAGGAGGGAAGAGGAAGTACACAGACACTGAAACACAACAGCAGGCTTCCTGCTGACCTTGCCTCTTGAACACAAAGCACTGTGCTGTTAGAATACAGGAGTTATCTGCAGAGACTGATTCAGAGCTGGCAAGCTAAGTCCCGTTTCAGACCTGCTGGGATGAGATCTAGGTAGTTCCCCACCCATTCATGTGGAACAAATTGTGAGATTGTGGTTGCGTATTGAGTGTTAACCTGTATCATCAAGTGTAGCAAGCACAGTTTTTCTTTGGAAATTATTCTTGTGGTTTCCCCAAGTTGCACTATTTTCTCTATGGTTTTGTGTAAGCCAGTTTCTGGAGCAGGCCTGTGCGTGAACGGTTTGTGACTCTTAAATCTAGAGATTAGTAATGTCACTCCAGAAGATGCACAACACAACAGGTAGGAAACATCTAAGATAACCAGCAGGTATCGACGTTATTGTACCACAAGCAATGGCAGCATAAAGGGAAACAGCTTGGAACTGGCCTGGTAAAAACCTGAATAATGCGCACACCTGATCTTTGCCTTCTTAAACTCAAGTTTGGGCATGTTTCTCAAGCTTGGGTTTGCTGCTTGCTGTGATACTGACCTACCTCTCAGGATAGATCTCTTTCCCTACCAGGTGCCTCCACAGTATAACTTTCAGACTGGTTTAGGACTGAGAGTGCTGCTGATACCCTGCTAGTCGTGCAGTATTTCTGCTGTCTGAATTTGTAGATTGTCACTGGGGACCGAGAGCTGCTGAGCAGCTTCTCATTATTCTAATGAAGTGCTTTGTAGTCCGGTGCTAATGCTGTGAATTAGGAGTCCAGATTAAACCCTTGGTATACAGACAGTTATTAGAGCTCTTGAGTTCAGCAGTGGACATGCACAGAGTAAATTTAGGTATTATCTATCCTATTTAATTGCATCACTGCAAGTTAGAAGAATGACAAAGAAGACACCTAACAAACCTGCTAACATGTTCTATGTATGAGGGTGCCAGAAATGAAAAAATATTATAAACCCCCCCACACCCCTCTAATATTATTGTAGACCAATACCTTTGCTATATATCGTTTGTCACATAGGTCCTTATGCCCCTACCTATGACTGCTGGTTCAAGAAGCTGCGTATTCAGAACCTCTTTCTAAAACCAGGGTGGTGGGTAGTATGTCTTGACTAGTGAGCTCAAAAAGCCACTGTGAAATACCTGTATTGGAATAATTTCTTTTGAAGAAATAACTTACTAGAGTGATATATTTCATTTTCAATGGATTTTAAGTCATTGTTCAGGACATGACAAATTTTTCACATTCCCCTGGGTGTGGTAAACACCTTCTGTTTTCATACTAATAGAGCATCACAGAAAGTCCTCCAGCAAGAATGAAAGAGAATAAAAGCGTGCCCTTTCCTGCTCTTGCTTTTTTTTTTTCCATCTTTAACATAAGCAACTATGAACGTCTTACTAGGGGCGTTATTCATACAGTAGGGCAGTATAGCATAAGGCTTCCTTGGTATTATAATTAGCTTCAGGTCCTGCTTACACTCCCTTTGTCCCCCAACTCAGTTACATGTCTGAAGATGGCAGTGCTGGTAGGGACCAGCATTGCTCTCAGGCAGCATCACAGTACAGAGCTGTCTGATCAAGCCACCGCAAGGCTTCCCGCAAGGCTAGATGAGTTCGGGACATTAAAGATCTAGTTTGTTGGTCAGTTCCTTGGCTGTAGCTCATGGAAATGTGAACATTACGAAGGGGATACATGTCAGACACTACACAAATATACTGTATGGTACTTATCAGTGCGATACAGGATTTTACATAGGACTTGTACAAGTCTAACTGAAATTAGTGGGATTTAAGCAACCTCCTAATTCAAAAGGGTATGTCTGCGAAGCAGGATCAGTGCTGAATCCACCACCTACCTGCCAGGGGTGTTTGTAAAAGGGCTCTCTTTACTCTGCTGTTCAGTGTTCCTTACCAGACCACTTATTTCTCCCGTACCAGGACTTCTATCCAGTCCACAGACTACTCCTGCCAAGGCCTTCACAGTGGGCAGCCCATGCGTTTCCTCACCACGACTGGCTGCCTGTGCTCCCATTTATTCTGGAGACCTTCCTCTGTCTACAAACACACCGACAGGCACTCTCAAAACCCAGACAGCCACAGTCTGTACCCCAGCCAAGCAGAGCGGAGCCAGCCCATGCACTTCTCCCAGACTGATGCCTTCCTCCAAAATGTCCATTCAATATTGGGTTACAAGGACCCCATGCTCTTCTCCTCCAGAAGTGGAGAAAAAGACTCCTTCTCCTAGAAAAGCCCTGTCAGAAGTCACGCAAGGTCTCCTGGAAGCCACTTGTTCTCCTAAAGTCCCACACTCCCAGTTTGAAAAGCGTGCCAAGAGAAGGCTTGACTGCAGCAAGGAAGACAATGCGGGGCAGAAGTGTCTGCAGGCCTGTAGCTGTGTAACTGAACTGGACCGTGCGACTAAGAAATCCAAGCTGAATTTATGTCACTTGGCTGCAGACCAAAAACCTTGTGATGAAGGCGCTCTCAGCCTGGATGACTTGGATAATGACCAGGAAAGCTCCAGCCGCAGCCCAGGAGAACCTTCCTTTCCTGGAAGCTGTATTAATCCACTGAGCGTTCAGAGTACCCCCCATCTTTTCAGATCTCTGTGCAGGAAAGACACTGAGGTAGTAGATAAAGAGAATAGTTCACCAGAAAGAAAAAATTGGCTATCTGCTCTGGGAGAGAAGCTCCGGACTGGCAGAGCTGGAAGCCGGAGTGTGTCAAACAGCCCCCCATCATCTTGCAGCCCTGGCACTAAACGACAAGAGGCCGTGGCAGCAGCCTCTTCGCTGAAAACCGTAAGTTTTGCAAGAAGAGAATGTTTAGGTTGTTCTTGACCCTCACTTTAAAGGGACACAGGATCTCAGAGGTCCTCCCAGTCAAGTCAGGTCAGGTGTTTGAAGGATGTAGCTGTCATCTGAAACACAACTCCAGTCTGAGAAGCACAATAATGACAGCACCTTTACTGGCAGATGTACTGTTTATGTGTTTGCTGTCACATCTGCCTGTTTATGGTACTAGAAAGCCACTTGAGCATTGGAAGAAAGAGGTACGTTTTATTCTAGCCCAAGTAGCAAAAGATTTTGTTACCCATGTTAGAACCATGGGGCTAAAAAATGTCTTCAGCTCCTCCAATTGAAAACTAGCAGAAAACAAAGGAATTGCAAAAGGGTCAGAGGACAGGACTTGACCTACCTAATCCTACTTCTGCTGTATGAGAAGCCTGGCACAGAGATCATCCCAAGATCTGAAACATAAGCTTATAAAGCAGCTAGAAAAGTTGGCATGAGGGCATGAGGGTTTAACGTGCAAACTGAGAAACTATAATTATGTTTTTTTAAAACAAGCCAAATTCTACTCATGTTTGAAACTGGACTCCCAAGTCCTACAGTATCTTTGACTGAGTCTTATTTCAGGAAACATCAAGTAAATTTTCATTCATCAAATTTTAGCTGTACTCTCAATTGAGTATCTCAGTTGAGTATCTGATGCTAGGAGTTGCAGCTTATTTTGGAAAAGTATCCCATGTCCTACCTGATTTCAGGTTTTCCAGCACCTCTATCAGATGGGAAGCAGGCAAGCCACCACTCCTTAAGCTACATAGAGCAGCTGTGCTTTTCAGATTGTGGTTGTACCAAGAAATCTTGGTTATAGTAAACCTAAATCCTCTTGTGCTTTATGATCTGTGTGTTTAAACACAAGACTGAAGAACAATTGTGTTTCCTACCCAGTATGCTCTAGTTCGGATTTCAGGATGCTCCCGGTGGCCTCCTCAAAGCCTGAGGAGGTGCCTGGAATAACCAGCAGCATCTGTTGATCTACAGCCTTCATATCTGCCGTAGGGAAGCTGAACCTGCAGCCAGAGTGCTTTTCCTATGGCAAGAAGACATTAGGTTTTAGCCAGTTTCCTGTAGGTAGTTAAGCCTCTTATCTGTGAGACAGATTATAGTAAAGAACCTTTCATTTACTATCTTACTTGGGAAGCTAAACAAGCTGGAGCAATGATGGAGGGGTGACTTTAAAACAGATATGAACTGTTAAGCTAGAAGCCTTTCTTGTTGGTTTTGATTTGTGTTTGTGTTTGGTTTGTTTTTATCTAGGCTGCAACCACTTCAGTTTCCATGAGGAAGATCTGCACATACTTCCACAGAAAGCCACAGAGTGACTGAAGCGGCGTGCAGCGGCTGCACCTGATGGATGTTGACACTGTGGTATCAAGATCAGATTTAGCAAGCCGACAATGATCCGCCGGGATTACAGTTTATTGCCACACGTTCATAAACTTGGGGGCTTATCCCTCTCTTTTTAAAGCTGGCAGCAGTTGAAGTCAACTTACTCAGTCTTTTACTGATTTTGGGTTATGTTTTTGGGTTTTTTGGTTGTTTTTTTTTTATGAAGAGAAACGGAGTTTTTTACGTGGCAACTGCTATACTATAGTGCAAAGACAGCAACAGCTCTGCTGTGCACTGACAGGCACATACAGCTTGTCAGTTTATGTGACTAATCTGCTGTTGAAACTTCCTCTACTTAAGAATAATGTGTAAATCAGTACACCTTCCTGGAAAGCAAGTGTTGGAATGCCTGTAGAGAAACTCATGAGGTAGATATGGGCCCCTCTGTGTTTAATGACACTTCCAAGGCTATTCTTCTAGTACCACAATGACTACTCACTTCCAGCAAGGAAGTTAGGGATGTGTTAAGTAAATGTTGTAGGTTACCTGATGGTGATTATAGTTGTAAAGAGGCAACAAATTGTAGTCAAGTACATTAGGCTTGTACTCCTCTTACCATCACCTTGCTTCCCCCCATGTGTAAACTTGTGCATTTGACGGCCTCGCTGGATCTCTGAGCCATCAGCACTACAGCTGTTGGGGCAACAGCTCTTCACTTCTCAGAAATAAAATACTGTCAAGGTGCATTGGAAAAATTACTCTGATCCGTCCTGTCACAGCTGGTTGCTTGGTGACCTCCTAACAGATTCAGCCTGTAGCAAAGGCATTAATAACTCCTTATAACATAACTTTATAACACTTCTGTATTACAGTATCTATAAGATAACAGCTTGTAAACTGAGGGAGGGGCACTTGACATTTTAGAAAGCACTTGGTGGAGTTTACATATTAAATACTTTGGCATTGTAAGTCGTTGCTGGTGCCGAAAGAACAAGGTCACTGAAATGAGATCACTGTCCTGCTGGCTAGTGATACTAACTCCTCAGTCAAGCTCTCCCCAGGGGGAGCTAGTAGAAGATCATATATTAGGTTGGAGCATTTACTCCTTCTTCTGGCATAACAGTTCCTATGAACTGTAAAAAACCCACAACAATAACAACTAAACCAAGCCTCTGAATCCCCATTAAGACTTTTTTCTCTACCGCGAAAGAATCGAGGTATTCAAAAGGAATGTGATGCAACTATAACTCATATTTTCCATCTGAAATTTTCACCTGCTTTACGGTAGCATTGAGTAGTATGATAACTGACAGGGATTAGAGGAAAACATGCTGGTTTGTATTCTGTCTTGTAGAATGTATTTTTCGATGAAATAAATGACTAGAGAATCTCGCTTTTGTGAAAGGTCTCTTACAGCTACAAAGCAAAAAATAAATCTATAGTGTACTTTATTAAAAGAAGAAAAGTAGTCATCATCAAGGTGCAATTTTTAGCAGGAGCATTCAGGTATGTATAAAGGCAACTTTCTTCTGCTTACTGAATTACATACAGGCCATCATCCCATGAGCTTAGAGAAGATGCCATTAGGTGCACGGGAAAGGAAATGTAATGCTTCAGGCATTTTTTAGCAGTTCTTGAAAAAAAAATAAGTTCAAAAGTGATTATCTGAATAGATCTAGTGTCTTGACAAGTATCTTGGCAAGATGGGAATTTAAGAAAAAAAATCTGTTGGTTTAAATTTAACCTACTTCTGGATATTGAGATAGATGGAATTAGAAACATAACCTAAACTAGGTTTGGGATTGAATTCTGTCAGTTATTAGAGAAACTGTGTAGGGTACACCTGCTTTGGCTACTGCCAATTTTTTATGCAGGATTCTTCCACACTGTTTGTAAATTAACAGGTTGAGTACTAAGAAGATGTGGACCTTCTTGAAGTACATGAGAGTTGTCAGACATTTCAGCAATAAGATTTCATGTTCTTCCACTTCTTTCACAATATTTTGCTCCTCCAGGAATGTTCTGCAGCCAAACCATCATCTCCCATATCACATAAATTGCTATTTAGAGATTTTCATTAATGGGTTACCAGTTGGATGAATAAAAAGTATCCCATGGATATGTGAGATTTTCTCTTCAAAGAGTATTTGTGTAGTGGAACAGCTTGTTTTATGGACAACCAGGCATAATTCCTTTTGTTTTAAGCTGACACCAACCTAGTTCAGAGCCTAGGAGGATTAATTGAAACTTATCTTGAAAAAATCTTATGTGTCCAACTGCCTTGACCTTACTGTGATAAAATCACGATTGCTAAAGAGAAGATGCATTCCTGGTCAAAATCATATGTTGAGTGGTCTAAGGTCACCAGTGCTGTCTTTACCTGAGACACTTTGTGAGCTTGGCATTCCAGGAACTGAGCTCTTGTTTTGAGCCAGGACACTGTGCCTCAGAATTATTTTTCCTTCTAAAGGATTTACAGAAACCGCACTCCATGTTTTATGATGAAATTAGGCTTTTTGAGATACTATTCCAAAATCTTATGTATATATGTAAATTCCACCTTTTGTAGCTTGCAGATTTGTCCATAAAGATGCTGCTGCTTCCTGATATCTGTCCTCAGTGTTTGCCCTCCAATTGTGGTTTAGGAATGACCACAGCAGTTTATAATGGAACAACTGGGCTTGTTCAGCTGGAGGGGACCTACAGCAAAACTGAAGAGGGATTGTCAGGGATTGTAGTGACAGGACAAGGGGTAATGGATTTAAGCAGAAAGAAAGGAGATTTAGATTAGACATTAGTAAGAAATTCTTCCCTGTGAGGGTGGTGAGGCCCTGGCACAGGCTGCCCAGAGCTGTGGCTGCCCCCTCCCTGGCAGTGTTCAAGGCCAGGTTGGATGGGGCTTTGGGCATCCTGGGCTAGCACAGGGTATCCCTGCACATGGCAGAGGGTGTGGAATGATGTGACTTTTGAGTCTCTTCTGACCCAGACTAGTCTGATTCTGTTCCCAGTAGTTACTGCTGCTTTGGTGGAAGTTTTGCCTCTTGCTAATCAGTTACGAGCAGTTAACCAATGAAGTGCAGTAGCAGTTTGACAGTGACCTGAGCTAACCTGGCTGGGCAAAACTGAAGGGGCACTCCCAGGATCTGTACAGCTGCATGGTCAGCAAGCCTTGGCAAGCATTTCTTCTGATAACAGCATCGACTTGAGAATCTCTTGGGGAAGGTAACTACAAAGAAAACCAAATATCCAGTTGCTTCAGTTCACGACTCAGCTATGGAAGAGCTTGATTCCTTCACATTAAGGTGTTACAGAGCTCCAGTCAACACAAAGCCCACCTACCTTTCACCTCAAGGACTCGGCTTCATGATTTGCTTCTTCCCTATTAAGGAAGAATGGCTGAATTGTTAGGAATGGTATCTTCAGCCATCCACTTCTCCACTATGCCTTGATTTTGTATTTGGCTCATGTATTACCAAACTCCCTGTTTGCCTTCTACACGTGCTCTTACATCCCGTTGTGAACAGGGCAGAGGAGGAGATGGACACAAATCCAAGCAGAGCTGCTGGCTATGTAGAGCCAAACATTCTTACACTGACTTACCTGCAAATGTGACAAAACTTCTGTAAACTCTGATTGGGGTTTTATCCTTCTGCTTTTAACATCATTATGTTAAAATCTCACGTTATTCCTGCTCTTGCAGAAGGTGCTAAGTGTCCAAAAATGAGGCTAATAATAGACTGTAGGGAGGTAAAGCCAGTTAGACTGTAAGCTGCAGTGACAGAAAAGTAGGCTGTGTTGACAGGAGTTTAGCAAATGTGGTCGGAGTGTATTACTGAATTATTCAGTGCCACCATTATTTTTGTTCTGCTAATTTTCCTGGATTTAGTGATGGGGGAAGTGACAGTGTGTATACTGTGAGATCAAGAGATCCACTGGATTCTCAAAAACATCATGTAACTGATAAATGCTGTGAGCCCTGACTTGCTTGAATAGGTTGATGTGTTTCATATAGCTTACAGCAAGGTGGTTACGTGAAAATTGGAAGCCTTGTGTCACAAGGAATCAGACTTTGTAAGAAGCAGGATTGGAGAGATAAAGAGAAAGCTGATGATTGCAGAAGTAAACAGTGGAAAAAAAATAATCAATGAAAAAATAAAACTAAAAGAACCAAGTACATTGCATAAGAGATGTAACCGACAGGAGAAACTAAACCTCACGGATGTGTTACGTACTTAGAAGAAAGCCTAGGGCTTGGGGAGCCTTTCCTGTGCCGTTGTATCAGACTCTATCTATACACTGTAATTTTTCCCCTCTGTGCAATGAGGCAGTTGTCCATGCTTGCCATTTCACAAAAATAGGAAAGGAGGAAGTGAGTTCAAAGGCTGTTGCTAATCCTTCTCTGTGACCCTTCTTCCACCTGGTCTGATTTCGCTTAATCCATTCCTGGTCTGTTTTGACAGGGTGTTCAAATCAACCCCAATAAGGTTTTCTCATCTCAGAATAAGCCTGGTTTTGCACAGGGTTGTTCAGAAACAGCTATTGTGAAGTAACAGCTCTGCAGTAGCTCCGCCATGTAGGCGAACCTTCAAGAAAGTGACACAAGACTGCTGGGTGAGTGCTGTTATATAAAACCAAGGATAGTCTCCAGCAGGAAAACTTTCTACATGAAAATCTTTTTTTCGTTTTTTTTCTTTGCCTCAGCCCTCTCAGTCATACCAAGGTGGCAAACAACGATGTCGAGAACCACACCAGCAGCACGTACCACAACCTGTGGTTTGGCTGTTGACATGCTGCTGCTGCCGCCCATCCCAGGCTGAAGGAGCTGCGGCTGCAGCTCCTGTTGGGTGAGAAAAACTTCCGTTTGTACCGGGTCGTGCTGCTATGCTTTCCCACCACACATCCTACCACACGCAGGCCAACCTTAACGCGGTATATTTCCCACCATCACTGCATCCCCAACCCCAATGGATCTGTCAGGCCATGCCTGCATCCCCACACCTTCACCAGTGTCAGCACAGCCCTGTATTGCCTGTGACATCTTTCACCAGTTCCTGTCCCCATCGTTGCCTCATGACCCCTCGGGGAGAGCTGGTAGATTCCCCCCAGCCAGAGTGCTCAGAAAAATATGTTCTGGCCGTGCTTTTATCTGCTTGCTGCACACCCAGCAGGGACACCACCCTGGGCTGCCCTACCAGAGAACCTGTGCGCAACCTTTTTCATTTTCTTCCCAGGAGGTGGAGAAGCGAGAGTTTTAAATATGATGCTGCGAGTTCAGTGCTGCTAAGCAGAGCTTGGATGATGGAACTTGCAGCTGCAGCTCCTGGCTTAGTCCCGGCACAAGTGAGTAAAGGACAAAAGGTCTTTGTTGCTCTTATGCAAAGAGACAATTTCTGTAACAGCTGAGGGCAGCTTTAGTATTTATGCCTTGGCTAACATGATATTAACTGTAGCATAATGACTGTTTTTTATGGGCCTTTTCTTACCATATATCACAGGTAGCCAACCAAGGGTGTCTTTATCCCAATTTCCTTGGGGTACCCCCTCTCCTACCTGCTCCAGCAACAGGGCTCGGGTTTTTTCTTGAGTTGGTGGTGGTTTTATTAAGAACCACATGTAGGTTCCCTGCCTGGCTCATTTGTTGTCATGCTGTAATGCTGTATTGGTTTATGTTTCAGCTGACCAAAGTTCCTCTTAAACTCAAGTCATCTGTGTTTACAAATGCTTTATTGTGTAATACACTAAAGCTTTTTCCCAGTATCTGAGCTGGGTCGTAGATCTGCAGCTGAGACATTTCCACATTATATACATTAGGAAAGTGTTACCCTAAATGACCAATGGAAAATATTTCCGCTCCAGGAAGCAAAACGGATGCCGAGTGAAAGAGAGATGAGGGTTTGTATGGAAACAAGAGTATATTCCCCCTTGCCCGGGCCCGCCAAAATGCTCCCTCCCCTTCCCCCTCGAGTGTCTCACCACGGCACGAGGGTGTGCCAGAACATGTTCCCACAACCTTTCAACCCATTCAGCGCAGCCTGCAACTTTCCTGGCTATTTTTGTGTATTTCCACTCAATGATTAAGCGCCGAGGACTGTGATAATACATCCTTTCACCAACGGGGCCCAGCAGAACGCAGCCTCTGCTGCTCTCTGTCTGCTTTTCCAGTTATTCTTCCTTAAAACTGGATTATCAATAGTTTATCCTTCTGATCATAAGGATGTAAACTTGGAAGATGTGTTGTTCCTGGCCAGGAGTTCAGCTCTGAGGAATCAAGTATTATTCTTGCTGACGATATGATTTCTGCACTGAACCGAAGCCCTTTGCAGGCTGCCTTTACAAACAAAGCAGCTCGTCTGCTGCAGAAGATGAGCCACCTCTGGGTCAAAACAGGGCAGGTATTTAATTATATGAAGCAAGAGTCCACGGTGGTTTTCTGAACACTTCTGGTTGTACAGCAGTATCTTTAGCTGTGCCTCAATTTCTTAGTCTGTTTATCAAGTGTACTCTAACACAGCAGATGATTTATCCTTTATAGGAAAGCACCTTTCTAGTCTGACATCCACCCGTGTTTCCATTGCTCAGCAACACTCAGGTGCTGCGAACCCCACTACCATAGCAAGATTAATTCAATCTGACATTGACCAGGCTTTAGAGTGGCCTGTGGTTCACCCAACATGTCAGCATCAGAACAAAGTCTCCCATTCTGGGATAAGGTACCGCGATACAGCACAACTAAACTGTCACGATTGCTCAGCTGACAGTGACCGGGGAATAACACATCCATCGTGACTGAAAGGCAGCCCATCCACAGCTCACAATCCAAATCACTATATCCTGGTGAACTAACAAAACAAAACAAAGCAAAACAAAACAAAAAGACCAAAAGACCCCAAAATGGTAGTATTCCCATTAAACAGAGAAGGAGAGGACCAGCCACAGCAGCGTGGGCAGGACATGAGGATCAGAAATCAGCACTTTTGGTTCCCACCTTCCCACTCATCTTCAGGAATGCCTGAATCCTTGAGAAGCCTTCATCCCCTCAGCTTCCAGGCAGGCTCTGCAGTGACATCTGAAAGCAGGAGTTTGTCTTCCAAGGACCTTTGGCACCAGTGAACATTTCACCATTAAGGCTCACATCACTAAATAGAGCAAGGGTAATTGTAGGGAGCCAAAATTGGGATCTGGCCCTGCATAGAACTGCAGAAGCAAGTGATTTTTCATTCTGAGGTGACCTGCTAGGAACAGGCTCATGCAGAACGGGAAAGCACATACCTGATAGGTTAGCTCAGTCTGGGAGATGCATCCAATGAATCCCGTGGGGCAGCCCGGGGAAGGTCTCTATCCAGGAGCAGAAAGTGAGGCTGTTTTGGGAGCTGCCAGTCACAACCAATCTGAGTTGCACAGGCAAAGGGCCAGGCTCCTGTAGATATAAATCAGACAGAGTCTAAATCAGACAGGCTCCACCAACACTGCAGCTCTACTCCTTTACACTAACAGAAGGTGTTGCCCTCTGTATTTCAGGTGTTAGATTCTAATTGTATTTATTGTCTACAGCACTACAAGGCGGATCACACTCACTGGCAGGCTCCTGGCTGAAGAGGGCATTGCATGATGCCTCTTGTTTCATTATAAAAAGCAAAAGCAAACCCTCAGTCCTTCCAAATTATGGTATGAAAATGCATGCCAAAACTGTGCTGTAAAAATATTTGGAATGATAAAAATAGATTGGTATTTGAAAAGCTGTTCAAAGGGGCTGAACCTGGCATGACCAAAGCTGTTTATTTTCCATACACTTATTTCCAGACAGGTTTGGTAAGTGGAGCCATCATTTCCTCACAGGGTCTTTGTAAGCCTAGGTACCACTGATGGCAGTTCCTAGGTTTCCAATGCTGTCACCTGCCCTCCTGGCCGAACGTCCAGTCTGGGCATTGTCATCATCAAACTGGAAACATTCTTCACCAGAGGAAACTATGAAGGTTGAGTTAATGAGCATAAAACTCTTACCTCAGAAAAGACTACCATCCTCAAACTGAAGCCTCTCAAACCCTTCTGTGTTATTTTAAAGACAAGACTTATTGATTTATCAACCCATCAGACAGATCAATGCATGAAAACTTTTGCGCTTTTCTCAGTGCTCTGTGCTGTTGCACTCACACATTGCTTATTTTCCACCACTGAAATCATGCTGTGGTAAATCAAACATTAATGTGTAAGTCTCTGCAGCATCCCATCATGGCAAAATAATGATACTTTAGATGCATCTTTTTCCAGCTGAACTCTAAGTACCAATATATTTTTTATACCTCTACAATCAATATTCATTTTTAAGTACTAGAGACCTGCAACACCTCTCATGAAAGCATTCTGAAGGGCCAGAGCACAGAGGAAGGCCTGTGTTACTGAGGTGGGAATCAGTGCCAAGGGAAGTGGCAGCGTGTGTGGAGCCCATGGAAAGGCAGAAAAGAAGTCAATAAATGTCCTGGTATTCTTGCCCAATTCAAGCCTCAAACCATTTGTACCATGTCATTAGCAAGAAAGTGCTGCCTGCGGAGTCTGAACGTGGTGTTTTACACAACTGTATTTGTGTGTGTGCATCTCTGCACAAAATCCTCCTCTGCAGCAGACTGCAGAAGTCAGCTTCACACTTTTTCAAGGCAAAAATCTTCACCTTTGTTCTTTCTTGCTAGTGTGCCTCACTTAAATTGATCCTGGCTTTTTTTGATGACTGCCTGAGGTGCTTTCTCTCTGTGCTAGAAGAATAATTTCAAAAGGTTTACTTGTTCTAAAGTGCACTGGAGGAATGCAGGGAAGTGTGCTGGCAAGGGAAAAGATAAACAGTGCAAACAAAAAGAGCAGTTTAATCTTGCTCAGCTGTATCTCAGCTGCAGTTCTGCTTTCTCTGGGCAGCTTTGACACCATCAGGACCAGACGCAAGCCACCAGCTAACAAGTGCAGTTCGCAGTAGCACACAGCCCCACCTTGAAACAGAAAGACTGAAACACCCACAGAAAAACAGAATGTTATGGCCATGATATACAATAAAATTTTCCACTACCTTGGTTGCAATTTGATGGTAGCCTCTTACATTTCTGTATCTACCACCTATAGCAGGAATCTATGGGCTGTGTTCAGGCTTATCACTGATGAGTTTTGCTTAGCGAGCCTGTGCATGAGTCAGTAGATCCACAAGCTCAAGCACTGTGTTCTGCTTCATGCCAGGCTTGCCCCGAGGAGCCAAGGCAGCAGGGTGGCCCTATACCTGCAGATGCTGGCAGCACAAGAGGCTTGAATTGACTGAACCCCATTCTTGTTGGCAGCAAGTTCTCTACAGGTTATTTGACATTTTTGTGCTTGTTTCTCCCCTGAAATGAGATTGTCCATCTCTATTTCACCTAATGTTAGTGGTATCTCCCACTTGCAAAACGCTTTAGAAACCATTGCACAGAGGGCCATCTACAAATATGCGCTTTACAGCTCCAGGGCAACTGGTGAAAAGAGGAGAAAGTGTATTGCCCCTCCAACACTAAGAGTTAATGTAACCAAAGATGTCCTGTCTCAGAGCTGGGGATGCCAAAAAGTGCTTCACGGTGAAGTCCTTTCTGGCATCTAGCTGTGGGCGAAGGGAGGGGAAATGAAGGATCAGGACAACAGTGCCTTTAAATAACATTTCATCCAGTCAACATCCTAAGGCAATAAAAAGGAGTTTGCTTTGCAGTATGATTTCTTTATG
Source organism: Heliornis fulica (assembly GCA_013399135.1). NCBI lineage: Eukaryota > Metazoa > Chordata > Aves > Gruiformes > Heliornithidae > Heliornis > Heliornis fulica. The sequence goes on from VXBZ01012362.1 coordinate 1,145,339, forward strand.
GTGGACATTTTATTATACTGGTTCAGGTTTGCTGAAGCTACCAGAAGAAAAAGCTCACACAGACCAAACGAACATGCATTCAATCACTAAAAAACCCCCTTCTTGCTCTTTGCATGTTCTTGCGGCACGGCTGCAAGCCACCCAAAAAAAATAGGTTTGGGCCAGGGAATCCCTTCCCACAGCCTTCGCCCAAGGCAAATCCCATCACGGTGTTCCTGGGAGGCTGCTTGGCCCAGTCGGGCTCCCTGTGGGTTGCCAAGCAGCGCTGTGAGCACTGCTGTGCCTGTGTGTTGGGCTTTGCCTTTGTCCTCACTGGTATTACCAGAACGTACCCTTTGACCAAAATAGGAGGTTTCCTTCCTCCCAACATGGCGCCTTGGGAAAACGCAGACTTATTTCAGATAATGTCCAGGGAGGTGACTGATTTGAGGTGTGTCATGGCTGATTAACAGAAATCCTTAAGTAAGAATATGCCTCTCCTTTGAGCTCCTTCGAAATAACCTTTAGTACAAATGTCTCTCTGGGCTCAGGATATCCGAATGCAAAGCAGACAGGTCCCAGGGGCTTGCTCTCCTGCTCTCTCATACCTCCTCTGCCTCTTTCTAACGTGGTGATGGATTTTGATTTAAAAGTAACAAAGGGAGAAAAGTTACACCTTGTGGGAAGTTTAGCTCTGTTTGCATGATCTGTTTTTCTTTTTTTAGCATGGTGCTTCCTGTATGCTCGGGGAAGTCAGTCGCTGTTTCTGGCAAAGTATGTACCCAGCAGAGTGGGGAGGGGGGAAGGGACAGGAGAAAAGGGAGGGCAGGAACAGGCAGTTTCTGTACAAGTAGCCACTTAGCCCCTGCCAGGGCAGAGGGAGATATGGATTTGAAAGGGAGATTTTTTTTTTCATGCAGAAATCCTCCTTCCTTCTGCCCACCCCCTGAAAAGCTGGCGGAGTGAACACAGCAACATCTCTCACCGCAACCCTGTGTACACACTCAGAGATGCAGCTGTTGCTTTGAAGCATGAAGGTGAACAGAAGATTGCAGGCTCCTTGAAGATTGCAGGCTCTTTGTCCCGACACCTTTGTCTACGATGGCACCTCTGGAGAGAGCAGCGCTGCATGCAGGCCAGTTCTCCTCACCCCTTCCTGGAGGTGAAGCTCTGGGTAGCGCCCTGCTGCAGCTGGAGGCACCCAGGGATTCAGCAGCCTTTAGCAACATCCCTGTTGTCAGGTGGGAGGGCAGAGGACATCACTCTTCCCTCCTTCTAACAGCACCCCTGGGTGCATTTCAGGTCATCGGTGTGTGCACTGGGTTGGGAGCCTCTCTTGCTGAGGAGGCCTCCTGCCTCTGCTGCCGGCAGCGGTCACGGTCATTCTTTCCGTGTGATAAATATGGTAACAGAGTTTGCACAAGGTCAGAGCTGGGAATAAATTCCATTGCTCAAATAGGAGAGCGCTAAATTTCATTCACTCGCCACCGTTCCAGCTCCATGTCAGCACTGTTTGTTAAGAGTGACCTATTACGGATGACCTAGAAGCTGCCCTGGAAACTAAATTCTCTTACTCTCTCTCCTGCAAGCTTGCAAAAGCACCTCGGGTACAGCCGCTGCCCCAGCATGTTCCTGGACGAGCTGGTGGTGCTTGCACAGGTTCCGCACGTTCAGGCAGCAAAGGAGACAGAAAGCAGAAGGCTGAGCACAGCACACTTAGCAGCTATAGGATGGCTGCCTGGGTGGTATAAACCCAACCGAGGTGGGACAGACCTGGACTTGGCTGCCTTTTCTGCATCCAAAGGTCTACTGCTTGCTACCAGCACTGCCCTCCCAGGCCAAGCGAAGCCATCATGCAGTGGTTGTGCAGCCTCAGCAGTCATGGCCTGTTCCCAAAAGGCTCATCTTGACTTGACTGGGAAAATCCCTTTCCATGCATCTAGACTTTGCAAACAGGGCCAATTTGTCACAAAATCTATCAACTGGAGACTATGCAGACAGAGCCACAGAGAGACAGGTATCCATTACAGGCAGGTTTCTTTAACATTTCAACAGCCCTGAGCGCCTGTCTTTGTGACTTGGAAAAGGGACTAACAGAACATTACATGTTCCATGTGTGGTGCATATGGAATATGCCAGTCGCATATGGAAGACCATTAATCTCTCTCTGCTACTCAATTTTCTCAGATCACATAGAAAACAACTTACTTTGGAACACCTGAAATACCCAAGGGTTGTCCAGGTTAATAAATTATGGACAAATCAACTGGCCAGATGCATACCAACTGTTTGGTGATCATGGGAGAGGAAAACAAATGTCATCTGACTCTAGCTGACAGCCTTTACACAGTTCTAACAAATGCACTTTTTGTGTGAACGATGAAGCTGCCTCACATCTGTATACCCCTGTTTTGAGATCAGCTCAGATTCACCCTGTAGGTGAAATGAGTATTTAGAAGCATATCTCTCTGGTTAAACAGCCAAGAGCATCATTTCAGGTAGCGATGTTTTGACTAGGAGGGGCTATACCATGGAATAGTAAAGCAGCTTTCTGCACTCTTGGGCAATAGATCATATTAGACTATGTGAATTCAATCTTAAAGCTGTAAGTGTGAGGGTAGCATCTTCCTCCTCGTGCTGGTATGGATACTCAAGGAAACTGTTCTCTGGTTTTGCTATCAAGAAGCTGGAGTAAGTGAAACTTAGGTAGCTCCTTCCTCAGCTCTTCCTGTTCATCACTTAAATTTTGAAAATTCAGAGAACAACATCATTCTTACACGCTGATATATGGATGAAGAGGGGAACATGTATTTTCAGGATGGAAGATGGTGTAACTTACATGAAGAAACTAACACTGAAAACTGACCTCTGAAATCCGATAGTTCATCACTGTACAAATGTAGAGCTACTGTAGTCTAGGTCTGCAGAAGCAAGTTTTAAGACTCTTCAGAACAGCAAAGCACATTACAGTCGTTTCCAGCTCTTCTCACATAGATCACTAAATTTTTAATTGTCGTCCACATGTGCACCACAAGCAAAGATAATTCCCGCCCTAAGGAATTGTGAAATCTAGTTAAAGACTGTTGAAACTATAATATATTACAGCTAAGCCACTTCCATATTTTAAAAGTATCCAATTAAACCTGAAAATGTACCTGCAGAGTCATCTGGCACCTTGTATTTATACAGATATGACCTCTCTAATTGAGTTAGGCAAGAATATGTATGCTCAGTGCACATCAGCAATGCTTGCTGATAGCTCTATATCTCTTCAATGTCTCTGGGGACCCTCTGGCCAATTTGAAATTACACTGCTTATTTTCATTTTGGGCTCCCTCAGTGACCACATCGTTGATGCGCTGACAGCACACTTGAAAGGGTCCATTGCTCTGGTTTGTGTTTACTTACAGGCCATCCGAGATCTTTTGGGATGCCAAGGTGCTAAGCACATCAGCAGGCTTGTAAAGCAGGCTAGTGGGGCTCAGGGCTCACCTCTGGTGAAGGTGGTAAGAGGGGAGGAGCTAAGGTGAGCTTGGGAGAGAGTAAACAAAGTCATCCTCACAGGAGTAAACAGATCCATCCATTGGCATGGAAGAAGGGTGGGAATTATGACAGAATTAACTTTCTCTCTTTGCATCGCTACAGACTTGATGTGTTTGTAGAATGAGTTTAAAGAGATGTTCGGATGTTTACCAGACCTTTCTGCTGTTTTCTATTCTAAATACATTCTCCCTTGAAATACTGAGCCTTGAGCCAAACACTTGAGTCTTTAATGAGAATTTTGCCTAAGTAATAAAATGAATAATGACTTCAGGTTTTGGCTCTGGATGAAAACAAGTGTTCTTCCCATGACAGAGAAAAATAATCCATTGATATGAAGGATCGAAGTGGTCAATGACACAGTATATGATTTCACAAATCCCTGGTCACTGATCTGTCACATGCTTGGAAACTGACAGAACAGGTGCTTTACAAAGTCGTTTGTTGTGTAGTTTTTCAAACTCAAGTACTCAAACCTCCCACATGACTAGTACTTGTTTTCAAGACAAAGCCTCAATAGCGGGTGAGGTTATCTGGCCTCCATGGCACAATGGCTGTCTCCTGGGCAGATGTGCTGGAGGAGCAAAGGGCACTTCTGACACATCTGTCCAGAGGCAGTGATAGCTTGGCTCTCCTCTTTGGATAACAGCACAACAATATTTCTTCTGCATCTTTTGCTTCAATAAATCATCCTCTCCCTCATGATACATTGGGTGATATTACTGCATTTATATAAAACATAATCAATGCTGCTGACTCAAAGAGTTCCCAGTTTGGTGAAGCAGAAGGACGTCCTTACAGCTATCAGGACCTGGCCCATGCACATTACTGACAGTTAAACACCAGTAAGCTAGGGTACTACATTGCAGCTTCTGTTGGTGACTGCTCCTAGTGAGGTATCTTGCCTACTGTTCTCTTTCAGAAACCTCTCAGTGCAGAGGTGGGTTTTTTCTCCTCCTGGGTGCTGTACACTCACACAAATACGAATAACCAGCAAAGGAGAAAGTAAAAAAAATAAGCGGGAAGGGGGAAAGAAAATCCAGATAATCTACTGAATTTGATTACTTTATTGAACTTGACATTCCTTTCCTGAGTTGCTTGAGCACCTGAACTATGTCAGAGTCGCTTGACCAGGCTGGGTGAGGTAGAACAAGTACCTAAACATTTCCCAAATGATATGGAGCAGGATACACCCCCAAGGTGTGCATTAAGAGGCAAGCCCACGACTTTCCTGGGTAGCCTTGTGCTTGTCAGCTCAGCAGTACAGTATCTGGCCAGGAGCGTATGTGCTCTTTCAGGAACATTTATGAGGTGATGAGAGTGAGATAGAAACCGGACAGTGCACCAGGACCAGCCAAGTTATGCAATATACTTATGCAATGATCTTCCCACACTCAGATATTTGGACAGGATCCACCAGGTGTTATCAAGTGAGTCAAACATTTCAAAAGTCTAAACTCTTTTCTCCACATTATTGAAGGAAAAGACAGATTAGAGCATACTTCTCTAAGCTAGGCTTTTGTCAGTAAGCTTTATATATTCTTAAGGATAATTTATTTCTCAAATGCACTGGAGAGAAAAAAAATGTGGGTAACAATATTTGTGTAAAATCTGGAAAAGTAGCTATCCCCCAGTTGCCACACTTGTGTACTCAGATGTTTCTCTCTCTCCCCCTTGTATTTTGTAGAGGAGCAAAGCTCTTATCTTGGAGGATAAGATACAAACCCACCAGCAATGCAGTACTCAGCCCCGGGACATCTCCATTTCCTGTGTGGCTCAACCCCCTCGTTACCGAGATGATATTTACAACAGAGCAGCCACTTTTGAAACTCCAAGAAATCCCCAACCTCCATCCCGAGAAACACAGCGAGACGTATGTATGGGGCCATCTAAGTGTCTGCTCAAGAGGCACAGTGCTTTGTGCTGTCTGCTGCAGCTCGGTGGGGTCCATGCAACCACGAGGGTAACTCTGGCAGAACTGAAGCATGATTTTGTCATAGCAGGAAAGAAGCTTGATAAAGCCATAAAAAAAAGGGACAGAAAAAGTGTGCATTATTTTTTTCGTGTGCACTAGGGACCGCAGCTTTGCGCAAGAGCGTAAGGAAGGAAGTGAAGAAAGTGGGTTATTGTGCTCTGCCACACCAACAACTTTCTGCAGCTCCTCAGGGTGGTGAGAAGGGGATCTCGAATGTGATAGGTAAATATAGCACTGGGTGTATCAAGTGCAATATTAATCATATCCCAGTGTATTTCTTTGTCATTCTAGTTCAGACCCTATACGTAAACATCAGACATATCATCAAATAAATACATCCCATAGAAGTGCCATGACTGTGCTTCCAAAGGGGATGAAGCAGGACAGAACTTTGCTGAGTAGCTGCCCAAGGTCTGTTTGTTTAATGAGCCAGATTTAGCTGCACACAGCTCACAGGGACAGAAGATTTACCTACTGTATGCCACAGTTAAATTAATCGCTACTGCTTATCAGCTAAGTACTTTGCAGCTCCTTTTCTCCTGACTTAAGACACACTTATAGCCAGAGGAGAGCTGATGGCATTTTCTTCAGCCGTGTTTCTGTTCCTTGGAGGTGAAGTAGTTTGTTGATTTTTTACAACTAAAATGTTACCTGATGTTACCTCGTTTTCCACAGTGTGTCTCTCTGAACCTTTCCCACACACTTTTATGCCCCTGGGACAAGTGTCTTCATTATTCCCTGCACAGCTAAACCCCTCCTGTGGGCAAGGGCCTCCCTTTCCACCAAGAGATTCAATTCTATCCTATAACATAATCAGGCGCTGATTTCCAACTAAACACCCAAGCCTCCGTCTTCAAAAGTTTCCACCTTGTGCTGCAGACTCCACTTTTCCTTACTGCCAATGCTGCTAGTCCCAGTATGGTGCCTGCCAGCTTCCTGGTGGTCCTGATGGGGAAGAAAGAAATGGAGAGAGGGTTGTCAGGGTCCCCCCTGCCAGTACTGAGTGCATTTCAGCTGTTCCCATTTTAAGTTCAAAGCTTTCTACATGGCAGCTGAATGGGAGGCTTTCCAAAATCTCCAGGAGGCTGGGAAGCAATCCAGCATCACAAGGAGTATCCTGATGGAAACAGAAGAACTGGCAAAAAAAGCATATGTGAAACGTACCTCTTTTTGTCACAACCAGAGGCACTGTTTTCCCAACAAACACCCTACCCAGTTGGAAAAGAACAGTTGCTACCTGTTCCTGTGGATATGAGCCGTGCCGCCCAGCCAAAGAGAGCTTAAAGCCAGCAATCCCTCTTCCCTATACACTACACAGCTCCTGACTTCTGTTCCCTTTCCAGTGGTGCAACCTCTCTTTTTTTTTTGAGCATTTTTCTACGACCCTAGACCTACAAACTGTAGTAGCATCATGCAAATGGGTTCATTTGTGGGGGTAAGGACTATCCATGTACACAGGTTTTTATAAGACTGGGCCTTATATTTCTCCTTGAAGTCCTTGCAAAGATTTTTCTCCTGCCAAATCCCTTTCTGCCTAGATCCAGCTCTTACATTCAGACTCTATTTTCTGTGGCTTTGGTTTGGCTGGGGTTTGCTCTCTTTTTTCCCATTTTAATCCCTCAACTTTCTTTTGCTGTATCTTTTTTTTTTTCTTTTCAAGCTCGTTATAGCTTTTCTGTAATCAGACTTCTGCACAGCACTGAAATGGCAACACTGTGGGTCTGTCTCAGAGCATTAGTTTGCAAGCATGGGAAGGGGTGGAGAAAAGCACTCTGTGTCTAAATCCCATCATTTAAGCTATTATAACGGACAGTGTTTACAGAAAGGCCTTTACATGTGGGTTATTTTAGAACCGTACGATCTCAGATGTCATACATGCTGCAAGCACAGACTTTGTAAGTCGCAGATTTGCACTAAAGTCAGCGCCTCCTCACCTTCCTTCATAAGCAGAGAGCCTAAATCTTTCCTGGCCTGCCCTTCCCTTTCTCCAGCAGCTGCAATAATAGCAGTAGTAATTCAGAGGAGCAAGAGGCTCCTGCTTTGTGTACATCAGTGAAAAGCCCAAGGACAGAGTGAGCCAGCGTTTCTGGCAGCACAGCCACACGATAATTAAACAGCCCTGGTTACATATCCGTTGGTGCAGGAATGGCATACTTTCCTGGTGAGTTGGCAGAGGTAATAAAGCTTGCATGCTTACACCTCCATTATGAACAGACCCATTAAGAGCCTCTCCTCCCAAAGGAATGCTGTCGTATACATGGAAATGAGGCTGTGGTCACCCCGCAGTTCGAAGGTATCCAGCTGTGCACTCAGCAGACACCGAGCGTGCAAAGCTGTGCCGTGTTTCCCAGGCAGAATCACAATATTCTTGTTCAGAGGAGCAGGATGCTTGCAGTTGGAGCAAAGAGAAGGTCCATTCGCTTTTAGCAGCATTTGGCCTGCAGAACAAGGCTATTTCTCGTGCTCTTCAAAGAAAGATGGTTGCACGTATCTGTTCAAGCCCCCAAGGGTTCCCCCCTGCCCATTTAAATTTCTCCCAATTACTTCCCAAATTTCTTAGCCAATATCTCATTGGTTACTGTTGCTGTATCTCCTCCTAAACAGATAAAGTATTTTGAGAGAAACATCCCCTGTCCACACTGACGTGTGTAGAAATGCCTCTCATGTTTTCTGGATCTAGCTCATCGTTCCCAGGGGCTGAGGCACGACAATCCATTGTTATTCTTTCCCCTGATATTGAAAACGGTGCTTCTGCCTCTCCCAAAGGACAAGGGAGTTCAGAATCTTCCCCATACATTTTGGGGAAGTTACAGTGTTTCAGACAGCTTAGGAATGCTCACGTTATTAATTGGTTTAGAACATATTTTAACTGCCTTGTATTTATGGACTTTATTGTCAATCGTCTGGCCGCTCCCTTCAGGCACTTACTTCTTTTGAAATGAGGGGGTACAATGTAAATGCTTGAAATCTCAGGAGCTGCTGGGGTTTAGGACGCATGTGATGATGAATAGTATTTCCTTCAGGAACTTCATGTTTCTGGGATATTCTTACCATCAAACTCTCACATCCCTTGGACAGTCAAAACTCCCAGAAGGTCAAGTGAAGTTACAGCCCAGCCAAGTCCACTTATTCCCACAGTTTGCTTTCCACACCTCATTAAAAAAGTGATCCAGGTTTTATCTTCAAAGCTTCAGCAGCTCCACACATTAAAAAAGAAACCTTTCAGAAACAAACCAGCGCACACTGCTGAGTGCAAACTGTACTCCGAGAGGGGTTATATGACAGTAGGGAAATATTTACGTGCAAAAACCAAAACAGAAAAGTATTCTCAAAAAGCAGTGCAATACAGATGAGATGAGCAGCTCTGCCTGGCTCTAAACCATCTTCAAGGATTCATCTGTGCTTACCAGTTCTGCTGCTTCAGTTATGCTAACAGAGAGCAGCATAATGCCTTTCTGGTGTGGCAGCAATTACACTAGTATGGTTTAGTCCAGTTGCACACAGAAAAACAGTGTACACTGGCACATATTGTTTTATAGCTCTGTATGTAGGGTGCAGAATATATCTGTATATATATTATATATTAAAAAATAATATTCTTGTTAATAAAATCTCGGTATCCACTAGGTTTAAGTTTCAGCTAAAGTCACCTTTACTTGAACTTATGTCTCTATCACTCCTCCAGGACTTTTCTTTGGGCTCTATCATGACACTCCCCCTCCTTGCTTTGCCTTCCCTGTTGTGCTTCTGCATGTGCTTCCACAGCTTCCAAATTTCTTCCAAGGTTCCATTTCTCCTGGAGAGTGTCCAGCGGAGGGCCACAGAGATGATTAAGGGCCTGGAGCATCTCTTCTATGAAAGGCTGGGTGAGCTGGGGCTGTTCAGCCTTGAGAAGACTGAGAGGGGATCTCATAAATGTTTATAAATATTTGTGTGGGAGACAAAGGGAGATACCCAACCTCTTTTCAGTGGCCTGTGGGGATGGGACAAGGGGCAGTGGCCACAAGTTGGACCACAGGAGGTTTCACACCAATGTGAGAAAACTTCATGGTGAGGGTGACAGAGCACTAGAACAGGCTGCTCAGGGGGATTGTGGAGTCTCCTTCTCTGGAGATATTAAAGACACGTCTGGACACCGACCTGTGTGACCTGCTCTAGGGAACCTGCTTTGGCAGGGGGGTTGGGCTTGATGATCTCTTGAGATCCCTTCCAACCCCTACAATTCTGTGATTCTATGATTCATTCCAAGGTGGACTCCTCCCAGTCCTCTTGCAGACTTGTAGATCAAACCTATGGGTATGACCACCTAAATTCCTGTTTTCCTTCCAAGAGTCACTTCCTCTACTTTCCCATCCGATGGGTTAACAAACCAGCTGCAGCAGAATGCCAACACGATCCCAGTTATTCCAGCAGGACAGGTGGGTGTTAGGCAATACTGTTACCTGCTTATTCCTACATTTTCATATAGGAAGATAGGGAATGAATACAATTTGAGAGAGGTATAATTTTTATTTTTATCATCAGACTGCTTCACCAGCCTGTTTTCCATTGCAAAGAGGTTTCCCTAAGTACAGACCTTATTTTTTTCCCCACACAAGTGGGGAGGCTCTTGCACATTTAGATTTATCAGATTTTTTGATTAGAAATGAACAGCCACCCCACAAAACTGGATAAGGTACTTATGTGTGTAGATCTATCTTCCCTACTGCTTCTCTAGGAGCAGCCATATAATTACTCCCAACTACAGGAGTTCACTACTAGAATAACTACTCCACAGTTCCTGAAGGGAGTCAGCATCTCCTTATAACCCTTTACACATATGTACACGTCCTTCTCCGAGGCAATCGTGAGCTGGAGGGCAAAAAAGGGGGAGAACCTTCCATCTGAAGCAAAGGCTGCCACCACCTCTGAGTACATGTCTTCATGCCACAGTTGGCACCAGTAGTTTGAAGAGGGGTCTGAAAGCCCAAGCTCTTCTATTAAAGATTAGTATGAAGAACTGTCTGTTTATGTTAACTACAGTGTGGCTCTCCAGGGAGATCTCCTGCAACTCTTTTGGCTGGTAAACTCGAGGATTCTCTCTGCTGGTTGTGTCAGCTGCAGGAACAGTTGGATTTTCAGAGGTGAAGCATAAGGAGGGCACTGGAGAGCTGCCTGCACTTCACCAATGTCCTCCCTGCAGATGGGGTAGGTACCAGGCTGCTCTAAAACACTGCTCAGGGAACTAATCCACAACCCTGGCTGAGAAAACTCACTTCTGCCTGAAACACTTCAAGCTTTTCGCTCTGGGAGCTGGGGCAGGAAAGGGCTGCACAGTGTGGAATAGAGTGAGGTTCCGACCCCTGTTGACTTGGCATGAGTCATTTAAACAATCCAGCAACAAACCAAGGAAAGAACCCAACTGACGTGGCTATTAAAGAAAAAGTCCGACTTCAAAATCTGACTTCCTTCATATTTATTCAAGTGAGAACAGATTGCAAACACACAGTGGTAGGAGTAGGAAACTAAAGCCCCGTATTGACTCAGACATTAACCTGAATCCCACGATGACCTAGATCACAAAGATTAAAAGCGCCACAATCCCTGAACTAATGAAGTAGGTAAGTGGCTACTTAATGATGGTGTGACACTCGGGTTACAGTTTGTGTAGGTACTGCAATAAACTCTTTGGCTAACAGATTAATTTATTTTTCCACCTTTTTCTCAGCCTGTCTGGAACCAGCCCTGATGCTCTCATAGCATCTTGATCCTGCCAACAATTCTGAAAAGGACACTAAATGCTAGTAAGCGTCAGAAATGTAGTAGTACAGAAATGGCTTAACTTTCTCCCATCAGCTGTTTTTTTATTATTATTATTTACACTTTAAGCTGTTTAACTAGGGCAGGAACAACTTATTTTTATAGATTTACATGTTGGGTTCAAACCACAGCTCCTGTGTTTCACTGGGACCATTAGCGGCTGCTATTAAAAAAAAGTATAATAAAAAATCATACAGGTATGTGCAGTCAGAAAATCTAATGGTTACTGAAAACACCACATATAGAAAGGGCAGTAGTCCAGTGATAAGTGACATCTAGTACAGTTATGTGACAGAGATAGAGATGGCAAACAAGGCACTAACAGCACTTGTTATCAAAGGAACAATTACACCACCAGCAGTTGTGGGTGAATGTGAAATCTCTGCAGCAAAGTCTGTGCCTCTACCATATTGTTTTGATAACAAAAGGAAAGAAGTCACTGAGCTACTAAACTGCTACATGTAGAAGGGAGGTGGTACAAGCAAGTTGGGTGTTGTTGCGAGTCACTTTGAACGTCAGGTAGCCCCCAAATGTGCCACCACACTTTCTACCACTGTCAAACAGTTAGAGCTCGTGGCAATGGTCTTGTGAGGTATTCAGATACCCCAGTGACGGCTCTCACAGAACTATGCATGCTTAGACAGTATTTCATAGACAGTTGCCTCTGTGAAATGCTCTTTCCATTTTTCCGTGACTGCGACTGAACTGCAAAGGGTGTCAAATCAGAGACCATTAAAGGACCAGAAAAGAAGACAGTGTGTTTTTTTCACTTTTGTTCAGGAAGTGACAAATCATGGAATAGATGCATTACAGCAGGGCTCTCCAATCCTTGGGAGACAGGGTGGTAGTTTTGGAACACTTCTGTGGACCAGCTCTGACTCCTGAGCCCCATGAGCACAGAAGCTGGCAGGGCTCAGGGTTCATCCACGCACAGGGGCTGTAGGAGGCCTTGGGCCATGGTCTTGCCATAGGATATCCCTATACTGCTAAATGCTAACTCTATTCTAACTCTCCTCTAACTCTCCTCATCAACTAAACACTTGAGGAATCCCTCTAAACACTGGAGGAAAGTACGTCATCCTAGGCATCAATATGGCTGCCAGCCTTGTACCTACTGTTGTTTTGCAGTCAAAGGAGCAGGGGCTGCAATCAGTTGCTCATCTTTCAAGCCTTTGTTCTGAAGAAGGTAACACTGCCAGCTACAACCAAAATGACTGAGACAGCAGAAACTGCAGAGCAGATGCATAAATAATAACCATCTGACTCATTTCCTAACCCAGAGACGTCTGGAAACTGAAACTAGCAAAAGGCTTCATCTTTCACCAATTTCACCTTGTGGTTTCCCCACGCTGAGAGCCAAGCACCACACAGCCACTCTAAGAGGGTGTGGGGAAGAATCTGGGGAGGAAGAGAGGGAAAGGAGGGAAAAGAAAACCAAAAAACCACACCTTACGGGTTGGAACAAGGACAGTTTACTTGGATGGCAGAGATAGAGAGTGAGATAACAAAAACAGGACTTTATAGAGAAATATACAAAACTGTTGATAAATGACGCAGTTTCTCACCAAACCACACAACTCAGAGCTCTGAGCCATCCCAAAAAAAAACTGTTCTGCAAACCGCATGTCCTGGAGCCATGCACTCCTCCACCACAAGCCATCTTTATGCTGAGCATGACATAATTGTCCAGTTTGGGTCACTTGTCCTGGCCATGTCCACTCCCAGCTTCCTGGGTGCCCCTCCCACCTTCTCATTTACAGGGCAATATGAACAACTGAGAAGTCCTTGACTGCTTGGCAACAACTAAATCATCAGTGTGTTATCAGTACTGCTCTCATCCAAACTCCCAAACACGGCATTACACTGGCTGCTAGAAAGAAAATTAACTCCATCCTAACCAAACGCAGAACACACCTTTTTATTGCACAGGGAGAGAGAAAGGTTCACAGTGATCAGGCCTTGCAAGAGTATCTTGCTAAGGCCCTTTAAGGAGCAACCTCCACTTTGTGATATCTCTGCAATACTGAGCTATAAAGCACAGTGCATGGCTGGCGGGGGGCAGAGGGGAGTGTCTGCAACACACCTTCACGAGCCATTGGCACCATGGAGCTTGCTATTTTTGGGCCCTTCTTAGTCTCCAGCTGCAGGTTGAGTATTTATGATAAGTCAGACAGATCAGGATTGATTTTAAAAGAAAATTGTTTTGCTGCAAGAAAGGCTGAGTTACTCTTTAAAGAGTAACGAGAGTGTGAATTAGAAGAAACCACAAGCTAAGAGAATCCTGCTTGTGTTCATGAGTGAACTTACTGTCTGAAGGGGGACGGTCTCTACCAGCCACTGCTGGCACCAGCCTGCTTTTCTTTGCAAATATGTTGATTCACAAAGGAACCTCCAGGACTTAGGAACTAAATCCACCACTCTTTGCAAATCCTACATATCCCTTAAGCTGCAAAGAAACCTAATTTTGAGGGTCTAAGCGTTAAGTCCTAAATGGGGTTTGTGCTCATCCCCAAGAAGGGGAAATTTTACTAATTACCATAACCTGGTATTCTAGAGGGAAGCCTTACCTTGGATGCACCCACAGAAATTCATTACAAGAGTAAATGCATGATATGGAAATGATTCACCTCACCTTGACAACCTGCAGTATGGATTTAGGAGGTTAGGAGGTAAAGTGTTGAGGCAGATATGAAACCTACTTCAGCTGAATGTAATTTGAATGTCCAACAGAATGTCATTGAAATCCCAAGTCACCAAAAAACATGCTCAGAAATGGGACTCAGGGAACATTATTCAGTATCAAATTAAGAAATATAAAAACCAGACACAGCTTACATTATTCATGGTCTAGTGAGTGCTCCTAAGAGGCTGAGCTTACCAAAAGTTCAGCCAGTGATGTTCCCCTGTCTAAAGTCATTGGACCCCATAAATCACTCAGCCAGAGTGGACTTCAACACCCACAGCAGAGAAGAACAGATAAAAAGCTGAAATATTTAAGAACACAAAAAAAAATCAATAGCAATCCTGAGCAGCAGAAGGTAACTTCCAAATCTATTGAATTTGTTGCTTCATCCTTATGTTTACATAGTACTCATTTGTTCTCAAAACTTTATTAAAAATGGCACCCTTTCAAATTTGAGAACAAATGGTACCAAAACCATAACAAAAACATATGGTTTACCTACAATTTTGGTGATTATCAAGTGTGCTCTCCTGAGTTAGTACAATCACTAGCAAGGATTTTGCAAATATTTTGGATGCTCTGGCAATTCAAAACAGCCATGGTACAAATTTGCCTGTTGTGGTGGTTTGACCCTGACTGGAGGCCAGTTGTCCACCAAATTTCCTCTGTCACTTCCCTTTTCAGATGGACAGGGAAGAAAAATATATAGAGAGGCTTTAGATCATTCTGCATTATCGTCATGGGCAAAACAGACTCAACATGGAATAAAAATACCCAAGCCACCATCTAATTTATTACTCCACACTGCACACACACATACACACAGAAACAGAGTCGGATAATGAGAAGTAAAATCAGATCTTAAAACACCAACCCCTGCCTCTCCCTTCCTTGCAGACTCAACTTTAATTGTGATTTCTCTCCCTTCCTCCCCGACAAGAGTCATAGGGGAAAATGGGGATGGGGGGGGTTGGTCAGTTCCTCATGAGTTGTTTTCCTCCTTAGCTGGGGGCGGGGTGGGGGTGGTCATTCCCCACACCCTTTCCCTTCACCAGCGTGGGGGTCTTACCCATGGGAGACAGTCCTCCATGAACTTCTCCATGTGAATCCTCTCCCACGGGGCTTCAGCTCTTCATCAACTGCCCCAGCATGGGTCACTTCTGTGGGGTGCAGTCTCTCAGGCCCAGACTGCTGGCCCCAACCAGGTCTCCAGAGTCACAAATCCCCCGCAGCAAACCTGCTTCAGTGTGGGCCCCTCTCTCCATGGAGAACAGGTCCTGCCAGGAGCTTGCTCCAACACAGGTTACAGCATCTTCCATATGTCTCTGTCCACTCCAGCATGGGGCCTTTCCATGGGCTGCAGGTGGGATCTCTGCTCCCCATCATCTTCGAAGGGCTGCAGGGAGACAACCTGCTCCCCCATAGTCTTCTCCATGGGCTGCACGGGAATTTCTCCAGCACCTGGAGCATCACTCCCCCACCTTTTTCACTGAATGATGTCTGCAGAGTTTCTTACATCTTCTTGCTCCCTTTTCTGATGGCAAAAAGCAGCCACTTTGGGTTATTTCCCCTCTTAAATGTGATTCACAGAGGCACTATGACTGTTGATGATTGGCTCAGCTTTGGTCAGTAATAGATCCATCCTTGAGCCAGCTGGTATTTATCGGTATTGACCTAGAGGAAGCTTCTAGCAGCTTGTTGCAGAAGCCACCCCTGCAGTGCTCACCCACTGCCCTACTCCCTCCACCAGATCCTTGCCACGCAAAACTACAACACCCATATATGCAGCAGAAACAAAGACATGTCAAGGTCTTGTTGGCCTCCCTGTTACTGTTCTAGAGCTGCTCGCCTGCCCCAGCATCCTCACAAACTGGCTGATGTGAGGTATCTGTATGACAAGCTTTAGCCACCCCAGCTGCCCCAGCAGTCTCAGGGCTGGCAGATGTAGGAGGCTTTCCACCCTCCATCCCCACTCCCTGGCTTCAGAACTGAGACCTGCTTTCTGTCCTGTCCCAAGCTGGCCATGCCGTTGGCCTTTTTCTCTCTTCTGCCACAGGGTCTCTTCCAGAGGTGGAAACTTTAACTCCATTTAACTCCAAACATTTATTTGAGCCTCTTAAGCATCGATGCCTCACCATCTTCTGCTCACTGAGAGGTTGTAAGAATGCAACTTCAGCCCATCTATCTACTGCCTCTCCCTTGTAGACTGTAGAGGGAGCATAGATCCCTAATTCCCATGTGCCCAAGACCAGTGTGCATGAATCCATGCAGTCGTGTGTGTTAATTGACACAAGTACTGAGGTCTGATGTTTATCTTATTTGGAATGGTTGCTGTATTTCTGTGGGCTTATCCAGCACCCAGGGGAATGGGCCTGGAGCTATTCTGGAATACAGATAATAATAACCCCGTGCAGAAGTTGGATGGCTAGAGTAGAAGTGCAGACTCTCAAGCCCTTGTACAAAAACTCCCCCTGGGCAAGGGGTCCTCGGCAGCCTCAGGTAAGTCCTGCACCTGACCATCCCAAAACCAAATATGCCAGGTCTTTGAAAGGGGCCAGTTTGCATCCTAATTTCTCCTATCTGAGCAACATACAAGTGAGCATTTGAGGAGGCGTGCTCTCCACACACCATTGCCCACAGTGAGAAGATGCCAATATTCAGTATTATGGAGTGTTTTCACACTCTGGGAAGGAGCCCTGCCTTCATCTGTTTTTCATCTGGGCCCTGGAATCACACCTGTTTTTTTTCCTGTATAGGTATTTTACGTGAAGACAGTGAGCACAGCCCAAAGGCTTTGTTTTGGTTAAAACCTGCTTGCAGCCATGAGGTTTTGAGATTCACACTTCTTTTAGCTGCTGAAGCAAGGCTCTGGGACGACATCACAAAAGTGAGGCCAACCGCTCCTAGAAGGAGACACATGATAAAATAAATGTCAAAGAAAAACATGCCACCGTAAAAGCAAAAGGGAAATAGTACAAGGTGGTAATGTAAACAGTCCAAAAAGTGAACACAAAGACATATAAATCTACAAGAGCTCATACCAATCAATCCACAAGAATACTCCAGTAAGGGCAGCAGCGTTCAGTGGAAGATGAACAATGGCACCATCCTCCAGCTGCTTTATTCTTAATAGTTTTAACATTAAACATTGCAGCTCCTTGTTAGAACATGAGGAACTAATGCTGGTCTCACAGTATGAGTCACAGTGAGTTTCTATATGTATATATAATTTCTGGACTTTAAAAAAACTGACTTAACAACTAAAATTCAGTCCAGTTCCTATTTCTAAAATCTCATTTCTGCCCATCCTAGGAGTTTGGACATGGTGATGGTTCACTGTGAAGGTACCAGAGCTGTGATGCAAGCTCATACTGACTAGCATGGATAGGTATTCAAGCAGACAGTTTCCCTGAGCTATCAGTTCTTAACTTCTGTGCTGCCTGGACATGATGACAGGAATCTAAAAGCTAATTACTCCTCAATTTTCCTTCCTTAAAAATATTTTGTAAGGCTGACTTCGGGCTCCTGCTACAAGACTACTACTTTTACTGCCCATGTTTGTTTCTGAATGGCACTGTAGTAGCAAGCAGTTAAAGTTGTATCTTCTTATCAGACAGAGATAATGCAGAAGAAAGGAAAAAAAAGGGTGGATTTTAACATCAAAATTACCACATCTATTACAGCTTCTCTAAAAGATCTAAAATTCTGTGCTGTCCACTCTGAATTAACAAAAATATAATTCAAAGATTAACCAGTAATTATGAATAAATGGCAGCATCACATTTTGCATAGGCAGCTGTATATACTATGCAGACAAGGATGATTAGACTTGAAGATACTTCTGTGGGACATGTAGATCAATCCTTTAAAACATGGAAGTGAGGTGTACCATGGAGATCATATTATTACTCCCAGAAAAACAATGGCAGCTACATCATTGCCTGCTTTTGCAAGGAAATGGGACTTAGGCAATCACACTATCTGTTGGTATGCCTGCTAGATGTACCCCTACAAAAAATCATGAGCCTGCTAGCTGGTTTTAACCACATCTGACAGAAGGGCAGGGGTCTTAAAGATAAAAGCTCTTCTGAATGTGATGCAAAATCACCATGTTGTGATGGGGAGACCACAGCAGTTACTCCAGAATGAGACAAGATCGCTTAGAGCTCAACAGCCATGAGGTTTTTGGCCGGTAAATGTGCAGCAGATCTCAGAACCAGCCATGGCACCATCTGCTTCCTGCCCACAGGAGCGCTGGGGCACCAGGGAGGTCAAAAGGGCTCACAGGGACATCTGTGGTTAGTAAGCTGCTGTAGGACATCAGTGTAGGAAAACAGTTCCCATCAGTTCTGCTGTGCAGCCAGTTGTTCCTTTCTTTAAATTAACCTACAGAAGAAAGATCCTTGTTAAAGGTCACAGCAACAGAGATGATGTTTGCAAGAGAGTGTCATCAAGAAGTCAATATTTTAATGTCTGAGGGTTTCAAATGCATCACACTGACATTATAGTTTTATATTATTCTAAAACAACCCCCGATGCTCACATAATCTGTAATTCCTATTCTGAACCCCCCTTTTAAAAAAACATAAAATCCTACTGCCTTATTGGCACGTGGAATTTTATGCTGAACTAGACCTTGATAGGCCTCTAACTCAGATGCAGCAACAAATGAGAATGGAAGAGAGTAAGTAGTTTTCCAGTGTTTTCTCTTGTGAAGATGAACAAGCATCTTAGGAAGCCATTAATCATTTGCACTGAAGGGAGCAGTAAGAGAATTTTTACTTTGAAAGCATCATAAAATGTGTATTTCCTCCCCTTTTCCACCCTCACCAGCACCTTCTGCAGAGAATTTCCCTCACCACCAGGAAGGCTGCACACCTTGTGGTACCAGTCACGGGAGGATGTGGTCTGTGCCCTTGGGAAAGCCCAGAATCACCAGTTCTTGTCAGATTCAGAGTCTGGATGGCAACCATAAGATGCTAACTAGAATTGGGAATGTGCAGTTTATTTTCTGTAGAAGAATTCGGGACCAATATTTTTTTCACAGTTCTTTTTATTTGTAAAGAAGGGAAAAAAAAGCATGTGCCTTTGAATGGAAAAGGAATCAAGCATCAGGAGAGACAGGCTTTATAAACCCCTTTATAGCTAGGGCTCTGCCTCAAAGGTCCTCTTTTTTTTTTTTTTTTTAAATTCTTTTTAACATTCTTTTTAACTGGTACTTCTGTGTCTGTGGCCATCACTTTCTTGCTGCTGTGTCTGAATTTCTGGGGGATTTTCTCTACCTTTCCTTACTGAACCACAAGCCTTTACCAAATAGTACTCAGTAAAACCTCTTTACTTGCACATGCTTATGCTTTGGGGGAAAAAAAAAAAAAGAAAAGCTTCTACTGTTTCAGTTATCTGGCCCATAAAGGATCTCTTTTCTTACCAACTTACCAAAACTTATCTAAGCTTATTAAAACTACTCACTCTTCTGAAGGCCTGTTGAATGTTAGACATAGGAAAATGATAGCAGCATGAGATCTGATTAAAGACACTCAGCAGGATAGGACCTGAGGAAATAATACAATGAATTTCAGCTCTGGTCTACAGAGCTAAAAGCAACACTAAATTACACAGTGCTACAATTCCTAGTGACAGATTCCTAGTGCAGATAAAAGAGATCTGTGGTCAGGGAAAACATCAAATGTAATACAGTAAATACGAGGAGGAAGGGAGAAAAAAAAGACACTCATTAAGAAAATACTGAAGAAACTGCCATCTCTTCAATCAGTGTACCTTCTGTAGAGGTGATTAACCTATTTAGTGTAATGGAGCTGAGAAAATGGCCTAGAACAATTACTAGAGATTAGAATAGTCATAAAAGAACAAGGAGGAAGGGATTATATATATGAATGAAAACTAGTTTCACTTTGCATTGTCTAGCAAAAAGCAAATACTTTAATGTGCTTACTCGGGCAAACAGAACTTTCCAATATTCTAGCAATAAATTTAGTAACCCCCTTTCCTCCAAGTGCTGCTGACAGCACAGTCTCCTGCAAAGACTTCCAAGTTCCTTCAGACTCACAGTACTAATCCCTGAAAGCACCAGTACAACAGTCCCAGTCCCATGGCACCCGCTTTCTAAGGTGTAAGAAACAAACAGGCAGTGCCTGGGAAGTGTCCTTTCCTACCAGCACAACAGCTGGACAGAGGGAAACGAAACATGGATGGGCTTTGCAGTTTGGGATAACACACTGACCTGGAGGAGGGGTAACGCTAGGCTGTGCAAACTTACAATGCAAATAAGTGAGAGCTGATTTTCGAGTGTTCCATAGATAAAGTGTATTTCCATTCTGATAAATTAAATGTGTTTTTTTTTTTTACCAGCTCTTAGCCTTAAGAAAACACTCTTACCCTCAAAACCAGGGCACTGCTTGTGTGCTGCATACTGAGGGCTTGGGAAAGCGAGCCTGGGCAAGGTGCCATTCCAGCAAAATAGCAATAGAGATGGGAGAGTCCCAGTAGCTGGGAACAGTCCCTGCACTGTTTCATTTACTCATATAGCCATAGTCTCAGGTTTTCGCTGATCCTCCAGAATCCTATC
The DNA here is from genome assembly GCA_013399135.1 of Heliornis fulica. Classification (NCBI taxonomy): domain Eukaryota; kingdom Metazoa; phylum Chordata; class Aves; order Gruiformes; family Heliornithidae; genus Heliornis; species Heliornis fulica. The sequence goes on from VXBZ01012362.1 coordinate 1,165,901, forward strand.
CTATAGCTTCAGCTTTGTAGACATCTTGGTGTTTAGAAATGAAACTCCTAGGAAAATCACATGATGGCCACAGTAATCTCCTTTTGTATTCAGTGTAGAGGGACAGGCAGGCTCCAGAGAGACATTCAGCCCACCTGGCTTTCCACTGCAGAGCACCTAGCTTGCCCTGCTCACTGGAGAGAGCCTTGTCACGCAGGCTTAACATTTAGGCACGTTGGGTCAGTGCCTACAGCCGGGTAGAATCAGACAGTGTGCAAGTCTCTGGATGCCTGTGCAAAGCAGAGTTCACAGGCTTTGTACTGAACTCTAAAAGAAGTGACTCAGCACTTAACTCAGAGAAGAAATATACAGCCATGCACAAAGAAATAAACTTTAATAATATTTTCCAACCTTCAGTTTCCACAGAATTGTTTGGCAATATATCAGACAACCTCTAGTGTATCTACAAGCTTCTTGCATCTCACTGCTTCTCCTCAAAATTAAGGTGTCTTTCTTTGACATTGTAGGATCTCACAGCTAAATTCCACCTCTTTTCTCTTCCTTCAAAAAATTGCCTTTCTTTCCCATTCAAAGCCTTTGAAGGACTTCATAAATGTCCCACTTTGTTCTCTCCACGAGTCCCTCTGGAACCGTCATTCTTTTAATATCTGTTCCTTCTTCCTGTTGGAGAAGTTTCTGTGTTATCTGGTACAGCCATTAAAGTCAGTAGCTCTTCATCACTCTGGCAAGTTATGTGGTAGAGACCCAGTCAGCAGATGGTCTGTTCCATATTAAAAATACAACACTCATAATAACATTGTCCAAAGTTCATGAGATGTGTAGAACACAGGGGTCACCCTGTATGCCTGAGATCAAACAGTTTAAATGCTATTTAAAAGGAATTCTTTAGGGGGTTTTCTAAGACAGAGTGTAGAACTGGGCCTTCTGTAATCTCATAAACAGCAGCTGACCAGCCTCATCAGTCCACCCAGATATTTAAGTAAGCCATCGGTAACAACAATTTTGAAATTTCTCTTTTTTTTTTCTTCCTTAAAAATGTAGTCATTGGTAATAATAAAACTGCAGTAACAAATGTAAGTGTGTGAAATCCCCACTGCCCCACTGGGCAGGGCAAACAAACACTAAAGACAATTGACTGCCAATACAGCTTTGTAGAGTTTAGTAATTACATGTGTGGGCAACGATGCATTCAACACAGGACTACAGTGAAAACGCTATATAAATAAAAAGCTGAGAATTTATACATCCTCTGAAACCTCCATGGTAAAAATTGCTGAAGATAGAAGATGATTTTTTTATCTAGAGCATATATTTGGAGGTCTGAATGGGCCATTTTGCAACCACAGAAACCAAATATATATGGCTATTATATCAATTTGTTCACTTCACTTTGGAAACACAGTGAATATTAACAGAAGTTGCATAGTCTGGTCTAGAAAAACAGTCCACTATGCCTGTCTTAAATAAAACTGGAAGGCATCTTCTAACCATACCCCCCTTTTTCTAAACACTTCAGTTTGCACAGTGGAAGAGCAGGCGCAGGTTTCCCAGCACGACACCTAATGCAAGGCACAGTACAGCTGTTGACATGGGCAGAATAAAAATGTGCTCCACAAGAAATGCAGGGCACGGCAACAGTACTAAAAATGCTCTCCTCTCACTTAGCAAACTTACTAGTGGTGCCTCTTAGCAGCCATAAAACTCCCAACATCAGAGTAAACATTCTTGGATTTGAGAGGGCAACAAAGTAGATTTCTTTAATTCAAGCTGTTGAAATCATACCAACACTGAGTATCTTTGGGTCAGTGAAGATTCTGTTTTACCAGGGATTATGTTGGAAGAACTCCTTTTTTTCTGCTTATTTTTCACACACTGTTTATCCCATATTAGCCCATGATGCCATTTTGTGATAAATGCATGTTAAATGTCTTTAATCTATAAATCAGCCCATGTCCAAACACAGTTATGATTTTCTGTGATTGTCTTAATTATCTGCCACAAAATGCTCTCTTACTTCAAAAGTTTCTAAGCTGCTTCAAAGATGTGGCCCCAGTGATGGCTCCCCAGAAGACAAAGAAGCTTCCACAAGCAGTGGGGCAGCAAGTGGTCTGTGCATGCAGTGACAGCATGATGCACACTATGAAAAAGGTAATTGCATTTATTGTTCTCATGAAAAACCTCTTAATCATTATTAAGACAAGCAGAGCAGACCCAGGCACAGTGTTACACTCCACTGCACTGGTTCCCAACCAATGCCCATAAAGTGGGTGGCGCGGGCTGATAAATTTTGAGGGACTCATGCCAGCTCTGGGCAGATGAAGTGCAGGACAGACTCATCTAAGTTTTCCAGCTGGGGCCAGAAATCATCCTGGCTACAGCTGGTGGAAGTGGTATAACAGCAGGACACCTCCCAGAGTGAAAAAGGGAGGGGAGGCGGCAAAGCAGCCCCACGGACAAGAAGCAGCACAAAGATGCTGAAGACAAGTAGAGGGGGAAGGAGGCAGTGTGTGCATCTCTGCAACGTGAGGAGCGAACACGGATGGATGCCAACAAGAGAAAGGCTGGGAAGCGGTGCTCTGTGTGATGGCCCTCCCACGGCGGGCACAACCCTTACTGATCATTTCATTGACTTGTGGAAGGGTGCAGCAAATGCATCTGGTTGTGGTGGAGGGTTGCATGGATCTGGGAGACCTGACACCGAAGTCTGCAATTCTATGGCAGATAACTCAAAGAAGAGCTGCTGAAAGGTCAAAGTGCAAAGGAACATCACAGACCCTTTTATTCTGTCACACTGAGGGACTGACGTGAACTGAATTTAATCTTCACAGAATAGAACACAGAGTATAAAATGAAATAGAAATTAGACATTTAACTTAATACAGAGGTAGGACACTAGAAGCAATGAGATAGGCAATGGCTATGGAGATGGGCGGTAGCCTAGCAAGATGCCTGACCCAAGCCAATAGCATACTCAGGGAGGTAGAGGTATCCTGTTCTGAATTAGATGCATTTCAGAATATTTAAATGTATATAACAAATATATACATTTAGGATTGTTAATATATATGTAGTCTTAGTCCAGTCCTATGTCTGTATAAATTTAATGTTTTTAACCAGTCCTCTCAGAGCAGCACCAAGTCTTACAGATCGGCTTGTACTTTGGCTGCCTACCTGTTCTGTAAGAAAATGGATGGCTTTCCCTCCCAGGCACCCCCTTTAACAATAATGTTTAAAAAAAATAAATAACGTAAAAGTAAATTTTCATTTCAGAAAAAATAATTCCTGTATGTTTACAATTCTAATTATAAAACCTGGCCTTTGGGCTCCTGTGAGGAGCTGGTCCATAATGACATAAATTAGTACATTTTATGTGAATGTAATGCTGACAACTTTGGTTGACTAATGTTAATAACCTCCCAAAACTACATCAGAGAAGAATTATGCCACCAGTTTTTACAGAAGGAGAATAACGTAAGAAGATTCTGAGGTACCCCTGTATAAGGGCATACGTTCCCGAATAGTTTAGCCTATTTTTCCTCTAAGACCTGTTTTATATTTTAACTCACTAATCAGTGAGAAATAACCTAGAAAGGAATTACAACAGATTATACTCTAATAATTCTGCTTCACCTCAGACGGTTATGAGGTTGCTAAGACAGAGTATATTTTTTCTTTAGGAGCTGGCAGCTTTTTAATGAAGAGATAGACTAGGGTAGCGTATGTAGTCATTGCAATCTGTTCTGCTTGGCGCTGACTAATTAGGGTTTAGCTAATTTAATTTCGAAAGGTGGTTTTAGTTAGAATCTGAAAACTCTTGTTTAGTAATACAAACAAGAACTGAAAACATATGTTACAGCTGAGAGTAAAATGGCACTTGTATGGCTCATGTTAATGGAAGCTGTAGGTGTCACTGACAGCAGTTCATTGCACACTAACAGTTGCAACTCAGGGAAGAAGAGAGTGTGAAATAACCTACAATGTTTGAAAAGGGACAGTAAAAATTAGAAGGTCAAAGTAATCAGTGGTGGCTTGAGTGGAAAACCTTCAAAAAGTCTTGCAGGCTTTACTCTCGGTAAAAGATCTTTTTCACCAATTTGGATTTGTTTCATTTGAAGGGATGTCGATGCAAATTTCTGTTAGTTTGACTATAAATCTGGAATATTTTTCTCAACACCTTGAACTAACAGTCTCTCCTAAGGCATCAACAGGATGAGAAATTCTGCCATTGCTTCATGGCATTTTCCCAAAGGGCTAAGCAGGTAGGACTTGTACACAGGTAACTTGGATAGCACAGCCACTCAATGGCATAGTGTGGTTAGAGGCAGAATAATACTGAAGATGTGCTCATCACTGACTTCATAAGGGTGCTGAATTATCCAAGTGTTGTCCTGTATGCTCCTTCCCCAGAAAGATGAGATTTTGCAGAAATCAAATTTTGGGTCAGGTGAAATGATGGCTTTGGCCTCATCCTGCTCCACCTCTTCAGGGGAGAGAGTGGGTTGTGACTTCTGAAGCCGGCTTTGCACTAAAGCCAGAGTACCTTGTAACAGTGTCGTACATGCCACAAACTTTATAACATATACTGAACGGCATTCAGTGTAAAATTTGTACCATTTTTAGCTTTTCCATGACTGGGTAAAGATGTCTACAGCAAAATTTTAGGTTGGAGCCCATTACACTTACTGTGATCAACTCATTTTTTGCTGTTAAAAATGTTACATCTTAAAAAATATATATGATTGGCTCATCTTTTAAAAATACTCAAACATATTTAATATTCCTGACACTCAGCTACCTGCTTGCACTCACAAAGCTCTTGCTTGAAAGTGAAAACAGCAGCGTTTCCTAGACTTTCTGATTTTTAAATAGTTAAGTGATACTGCTATTTAGATCACAAGAACAGCAAGAAGAATATTTGCTCTGTTTAAATCTTCCTTTTCTGAAAACACATTTTATTAACTTATTTATAATATGTGGATACACATGGGGAAAATAAAAAAGTATAAAAAAAAAATAAGCAAACCAGAGTTATGAACTGAAATTACCACATTACCACAACGTTGTGAAAAAGCAAATATTCAGATGAATATACATGCTATGCTGATAACTGGTAATTCAGGATGAAATTTGTCTCTTCCAAAAATGACTAGGTCTCATACTGTCTAATCACAGTCATGCTACATGAAATTTTATTTCTCTCAATATCTTTGTCTTTTTAGTTGGTGTTATGAAATGATTGCAATCTACAGCAATGAAGGGAAAAAATCAGTTGTTAAACATGTCTGACTCTTGGAGATAATTCAAATGGAAAAAAATCCAGGTCATTGGCCTTTTTAAATAGACCCCCGGCAATATTTACTCCTCCATAAATAGCACAGTCACATGAAATAAAACTGTGTTCAGTAAAGCCTGCAAAACAAAAGAACAATTTACAGACTGAAATGCAAACTGTGGCTCATGTGTTCACTGGGTAGGATTAAGTGAGCTTGCTGCAAGGTCTGTGCTCAGTGGCTCTGGTGTCAGATCCACGGGAAGGAGAGCATGTCAGGTCACCAAAGGTGCTCCATCCTTCAGCACAAGCAGGGCAGTGCTGGGGTCCTGCTCTACACAGTGGCTTGTGAGAGACAGCTTTTGCTGCAATGTCACATTTCATGGTGGCAGAAACAGTGCCGCTGCCTTTACCACCGTGACTAAGAGCACATCTACATAAGGAAAAATCACAGGCATTACTGATCTGCTTTGATTCGGCTGGTATGGCTCTGCTGCCATGGGGAAAGCAGTCCATTTTCCAACATGGGGGTACATGTCTCTGACATCTCAGGAAGACCATTTATCTCATCTGCTGGCAAAAATAAATCTTTTTTGGATGTTAAACACAAAAAGGCAAAAAACTAAATTACTATAAACATTATTTTAATAAGCTCTCTAAAGCTCGCATCAATCTCTCCTGTGTGCTTACCCATGCCTACCATTTTATCTCAAGTCTTATTTCTTTTGTTTTGCTCCCCTAAAGATCCAGATCTGGAAATCATGTTCTTACATAAGAAACACAGCTGTCTCTTTTAAGTCTCTTTTGAAGCTCTCAAAACAGTTGAGAAAAGCTCAAAAATATGAAACAGCACACAAAAGCTACACTAGTAGTATCCACAAGTGCATGTGATTTCATTGATTAACGAATTTCATTCACTAACTGGGGAGTGGAAGGACTGATCACAATGAATCAATATTTAAAACTCTTCCTTACTAATAACACTTGTTCTGAAAAAAAAAGAGGTTTAAAAAATGCCCCTGAAAAGGTATAGTTAGAAACTGAGCCTGGTTAGAGAAGGCAGATCTGCAGATGATGGGTGCCAGCCCACTTGCTGGCGGACTGTGGAGAACTGGTTGTTCAGAAGAATTTGGCTTTTAGTTTCCAGCTGCTAAACCACAGCAGAGACAGATGAAAATATAAAAATACTTTTCTGCTATTATTCTCCAAGGGGAATTGAATTACAAGGGAATAGAATTACAATTCGAGGCACAAAACCAGTTCCAGAAAGTATTCTGCACTGTCAAAGTGCTCAGAACCCCTGGCAGAGCAAACCCCTTCCACCTTGGATTTAGGGAAAGATTTCCCAACCCTCCTCACTTCCCTTTGTTACAGGCTATATATCTGGCTTACATCTCTTGGCCACATTCTGTACTTTTTTGGCTGCCACACTCATTAAGTTTCCAAGATCAGCTGATTCTTAGCACACAGTAATTCTTGATAGCCCGCTGTGAAGCTGACAGAATAAACCGTGCTGTTTGTTTGTTTAATTCCCTTCACTGAGCATTAGGAATTATTTCTGAAAGAGCTCAAGCTTCCAGGTGTTCGTTTCTACACGCAAACATTTCATAACAGAAATAGTTCCCTTTTATTTTCCAAACGCCGTGTTGAACAATCTTTATAGAAGATTGTAATGCTGAGGAGAGCGCTAGCTGGCATTTATAAAGGTCTGGTTTGCCACAGACAAAAGCATTTAGAAAGCGATAAAGGAAAGGCTACAGTGGGTTTTGTTGTTGGCAGTGGTGGTTGGTTGGTGGTTGGGTTGGGGTTTTTTGCACTGCAGTGAACACAAGTGCCATTTGTTACATTTAATAATACTGTGAATCCTCTCCTCTTGCTGAAGATCCTTCCCTAATTTGTTTATAAAACACAAAGAAATCTTCGGCACAGCAGACAGATTAATAAATACATGCATGCTCATGTTCTGCAGCATTTTGCTAGGGAAATGTCATTACTTCAAAGATGCTAACCAACTTTGAAAGCTTAGTTGTAAACCTATATCCCTGAGGGACACTTTGCATCTTACTGAGCCAGAAAGACTGCAGTTGAGTTCTCAGACAGCACTGTTTCCACCCAAAATGACACTTTGAGATACAGGCAGGATTAAGGAGTTAAACCAGGATGCATTTGCACTGGACAATCAGTTACCATATTCAGTGTACATGTGTATGTGTGTTCCTGTGTCTACAAACTTACTAAAATACATTTTTGTTTGTGACACAGTCATGCTGAATTGTGTGTCAGAAGATTTAATTAAAAGGTTTTTAAAATAACAACGTGAATCAGAGCTGGTTTTAACAATCCATCGCCTGCACGTCCCCATACACATAGTTTTGCCTGCAAAGACTGTAGTGACGTATTCATAGGTATGCCAAAGGAAATTGAACTCGGGGCCAACTTGAACTCGAACTCTCACCAACTAATCTCTGAGTTCCAATCCCATAATTTCAAATCCTGCTCTAGGAGAAAGGTGACAGATGGTCCCTGAGATAACCAGTGTTATATTATTTAAGGATTAATCAAGCAGGAGACTTGGGAACACTTCTGCTAGATAGTGACAAGCTGGTGCAGACCACAGAACATGGAAACATACACTTTAGCCTGAAGTATGTGAACAGCTCACTTGGTTTTCCTGGGGTAGTCCAAGTGCTTGAACTTAATTCCAGGCATGCTTGAAAGAGCACAGCCTTAGCCCTGAAAGTGTTTTAAGTCAGCTGAAATACCTTGAGAAACTGATGGATTGGTGCAGTAGTAAATATAAGCATGGCTACTTTTCCTTAAAATTTTTCATTTTGAGAAGTTTTCATAACCTTTCTTCGCAAACCTTCCCGGCCGAGGGCTCCCGCAGTTAGGGCATCCTCTACTACGTTATTTCTTCCACTGTCTCTGAGAAGAGCTAGATTTCTTGTATCTTGGTATCTAAGCATCTGTAGGGAAGAGGAGGAAAGCAGAGCAATAGTTAACTCCTCATCTGCTGGCAAGCAGGCAACTCCCTGCAGCAAAAGCTTGGTAGCAACCTGGTACTTGAACTGTCATGCTGCCAAGCCAAGTCAGTCAGGAACCTTGAAGCTAATGATATGTCATATTCTAATCCACCTTTCCAAAGGCCTCGTTGCTGGGCAAGAGGATGGTACGGGAAATAAATTTCTATGGTTGGATGAGAAGAACCGCAAACGTGACTTTTCCTTAAATCTGTTGTAGAATGTTGCTTCTCTGTTTTGAATAATGGTGATGAATGATAATGAGCTTTCTCCCAAGTCAAGTTAGAGATGTACGTGAGGTTTTGCAGAATTGATGCTTCAGCACATATTGAGGGCTCTAGATGAAGTGTGGGAATAGCTTGGCATAAAATTACTATTCACAACATTCTCTGTGGACACCTCAGACTTTTATGAATTGGATTTGCAGCCAGCAGTTTATAACCTGGCACCATCACTGTGCGCCTTTAAATACACTCTAAAAAACAGGGTGTTCGGAAGCTGACTCAGAGCAGCTCCAACAGCTGTGTAGGCAGCGGAATGTGCAGGGAAGGGCAATCTTCAGCTTCCTCAAACACAGCAATTTCAGGTTGCTCGTCAGAGCTCTAGCTCTTTTTTTTTGCCTCCAACTACCTGAGTCCCTCAGGCCTGTATATTTCTGGGATCCTACGTCCATGCAATCCCATGCACACTGACTTCAAGTGTACATGAATTCAAACATTACTCTTTCAGTAGGGGAAACGAAGCCCTAGCTGATCTGCAGAGCTGATGCTTCTTTTCCAAAACAGAAGAGTAACATTAAAAAGACAAAAGCAAATTCAACAGCTAAAAATACCTTTTATTTATTTGATAGAATAAAAGAGTTTCTCTCTGTTTGGCTGATTCAGATTTCAGCAATATTTCTTTTATGAGTGATACATGGAGATATGATCTGAGAATAGCTTCCAGTGCGATTGATATGAAAATTCCATCATTGCAAGACTACACCTATTACTTACTGAGGTCTTTGCACAATGAATTTCAACTGTCAATAGTTTCAGATTTTTACAACATAGTTTTAAATAGCATGGCAGCCATTCCAAAGCCCAGTAACCTTAAAAAAATATTATCTCAGGAATATATTTTTATATTACTTAGAACTTACACAAGACTTCTCATTAACAAATCCGTAAGTATTTAATTGATGGAACTTTTAAAGTAGACTCTCTTACACTGGCAACAGGCACCTAGGCTTGAATTGCCAATAAACAGTATACAGGACACACTGGGTAGTGTCACTTTCTAAAAATGGGCGCAGAAGAAAGTGACAGCTGTTGGAGGGCAGGCAGGAACAGAAGAACACACCAATACAGGCTCTGGGCCTCAGTGCCCTCTCAATAGGAGCTGTGGGGTGAGCCACGAAGTGAATTGTGAATTAACCAGGAGAAGAATGCAAGGTTCTCCTTTACTGCAATGAATACATGAGCGGGCAGTTTAAAGGACAAGTTGTTTTGTCTATAAAATGAACTTCGTGATACATACTAAAAAAAAAAAAAGTCTACACTCATACAAGAAAGATGACAGCATATGACTTGTCCCCTGTCGTTTCCAGATACGCCGGATACAGAATTGAGTCTAAAACAGAAAAAAAACCCTGAGTACTCTCCAGCTCTGTATTTCCAATCACTAAACATGATTTACAGGCTGCCCAGAGAGATTGTGGTCTCCTCCTCTGGAGACATTCAAGACCAATCTGGACATGTTCCTATGTGATCTACTCTAGATGATCCTGCTTGGGCAGGAGGGTTGGACTGAGTGATCTTTCGAGGTCTCTTCCAGCTCCTGATATTCTGTGATTCTGTGTTGATTTCACCAAATCAAAGAAGATGGGTAGTCAGTCACCCAGGTAGTCAGTCACACACTAAAAACTGAGATAGTGCTGAGGGGAGAAAGAGCAGAAGGAAATACAGACACCACTTGCTATTGAAGAGGCTCCCACAGCTTTAAAGCTATAATCCACACCTGGCTTTTGATTTGCAGCTTATATACGTCTAAACTGTAACTCATGAAGGCATTTGACAAACACGTATGATTACCTTATAGTATTTATGTCTCACCACAGCTGCTGAAACTTGAGTGTGTAATTAAAATACTACAAATACTTCTTGGCTGAATGGGTACACCGAACTAGGTAGTAAGAAGTGTGCTGATGCGCATAAGACTCAACTCTCTACGAATGCCTTACAAGCAGCGGCATCCCACACGTCGTCAGTTCAAGGGGGCGGGAGGGCTGCTCGAGTACGGGAGTTGGTCCGAGCACAAGCCAGGCCCTGACGCAGCCGTGGTTCTCAGCCCCTCCTGCAGCAGCCCCAGTTCTCGTTTCTCACAGTCCGACGTCGGGCTACTCTGTGCCCTCGGCCCGCGAAGCGAGACCGCGGTGAGCCGTTGTGACAAAGTAACCGCCACGGCAACGCGGACCCGCGCCAGCCACGTTTACCCGGGGACGTAAGGCGAGCCCACGCCGCTGAGGGTGGGGGAAAAAGAGGTGTCGTAAGCACCCAGAGACGGCCCACAGGGCACTGCTCTCGGCGAAGCTCCCGCTCAGCAGTCGGGACGCCTCAGAGTCGTCCCCAGCGGCCGCTAACGGCCGCTTGACAGCATCAGGCGCGACCGCCGACTTCCCGGCAGCTCCGGTACGGCCGGGAAAGCCCCCGCCCGGCCGCGCAGCCCGCCCGGGGCACCAGAGACGGGGCGGCTGGACTCGCTGAGAGCGCCCAGTACACGGGACGGGCCCCCAGCTGGGACAGCCGCCTTCTCTCCGCGTACTCCCGCCCCCTCGCCACACAAACCCGCGCGGGGCGGGGTTGAGCAGGGCGCCCGCAATAGGACGAGGGCCCTGACCGTGTGCCCAAAGAAGCGGTAGTGAGCGAGCGAGCTCGGGCTCCGGGGGGAGACACTAGCTCATCCGCCTGCCACGGCC
>VXBZ01012362.1:1178118-1248581 GCA_013399135.1 Heliornis fulica
CGGGCCTCGAGCCCTTTTTTGCCCCGCCCTCTTCTTCCTCCGCTTTGATATATGCTTGTGAAGAGCGACGTCCCCCCGCGCCTCCTCACCGCCCAGCCATGTCGGCGGCCATCTCTGCCGCGGAGAAAGTGGATGGCTTCACACGGAAATCCGTGCGCAAGGCTCAGAGGCAGAAGCGCTCGCAGGGCTCCTCGCAGTTCCGCACCCAGGGCAGCCAGGTGGAGCTCTCGCCGCTGCCCCAGCTCAAAGGTACGGGCGTTCTTCAACCCCTCTTCTCCCTCCCCCTGCACGCCTCAGCCCTCCGGCTACAGGTGCCGGTGCCCTCGGCTGCCCTGGGCTGCCTGGTCCGACACCCCCTTTGCCTTTCCCGCGCTGCCCTGTCCGGCTCGTCCGCTTCCACCGCGCCCTGTGCGCTTTAGCCGTCCCTCCCCTGCTCCCGGTGCTTTCCAGGTAGGGACACAGCGGGAGTCACTCGGTGTGCGGACGGGCTTCCTCCTCCGCACACGTAAACAAGAGTCGTATGGGGTCGGTTCTCCATCCACTCGCAACCCCTCTCCTGGGTAACTTAGGAGCGAGCGCTGGGAGGGCGGGTGTCCTTTTGGAGGGCTGTCTGTGGGAATTGCAGGCGGTGAGCTGAGTTTGGGAGCCGAGTCGAGCACTGGAACCGAGGAGCGAGTGGCGGTGGCTCCTCCCACGGGGGGATTTTGCAAAGAGGAACTCTGTGCCCGGGTCACCGTGTCCTGAATTTGCGTTTGGCTTATCGATCCCTCCCGTCGCTCCGGGACAGCGTTTGAATGACGTTTCGCCTGTCTTATTTTAACGATCAGGGGTTGCCTCAGACGCCTTCTGCACGGTGCTCAATGTGAACACTCGCAAGTGAATGGAAACGGTAGATGCTGGCGTTGCTGACATTAAAATAGACTTATTGAAATAGCGAAGGCTTTATTTAGCCTTTGCACCGGAGCTAAAGGAGGAGACTCGGTTGTTAGTTTACAAAAATGAAACTGAAGTTAATTGCAGACTTCCCCATCTTTGAACATCAAAACAAATTTATTTGCTGTTGCTTTAAAAAAAAAACACCAACAAACAGTTATTAGGTAGAGAGTATACATTTGTTATCTGTGTACTTGACAAGGACCAGAAAAATGAGGGAGAGAGGTTACCTTAACATAACCCAGCATATTAATTTTACTTCTGCTGGCTGTGCTGAGGTTGTTGCAGCTGCATTGTATGATTGGGTGGGGGGACGGGACGGGGACACGGACGGATGACAGCACACCCGAATTACAGCAGGTACCCAAACTTGACTGGAATACAGAAAACTTTAAAAATATTCCTAGATACCAAGTATTCCCCCACCCTTTGATTGTTGTGGCTTTTGTGTTCGTGTCTGTAGTATTTCAAGACACCTTTTTCCCCTATGCTTGAGTGGTAGATATCCATAACCACAAAACTGGCAGAACTGTAACTAAATGGAAACAAGCTTGGGCAGGAGAGTACCTCTTGTTTTGTTGGGTTCTGTAGCATGTTTGTGCAGTGGCTTTGGGTGTTGCTTTTAACAACAGGGCTGTTCTTGCTGCTTGTTTTTGGCTTTTATCTCTGAAGTTGTGTCCTGTCTTGGTATGCTAGTTTGATTTGAGGAATTGATTATCGGGATATTTTATTTGAAATCAAGCTTTAGTTTCTTTTGAAATCAAGCTTTTCATCTTCAGATGCTGTTTAGGTGGTGTGTTTTCCTCAAAGATCATTTTAATAAAAGCACACTTGGGACCTTGTAAAAGCACTTGGTTAATATCACATGTAGGTGGCAGGCTTCGGAAAGTTTGAATCCTGATCCAGCAAATAGTTAAACAGACATACTTCATGCAGGGAATAATTCCAGCTTAAATCAGCAAAATGTCCAAGTTTACATTCTGTGCTGAGCTGGGACTTTAATATTAAAAAATTTTAACCTTGTACGATTAAATCTTACCATTTTGTAAGTGCAGTTTTTCAGCTTTTTACTCATAATGCAGAGAAATTTTGCATGGCATCAGCAGCTCAGATGTTTGGAAATTCGAGGCTATAAACTATTACAGGAATTTCTTTAGTTATGCAGAGTTTTATAGTAGTTTGAATCGCATTAATTCTTGAAGGAATGGCATATCTGACTTGATGCTCGTGGTTTAAATTTTAAAGACTTACCCTCTAAACTTGCTTCAGAACATAAATTTTGGGCAAAATATACTTTTATTAATTATACCATACCAACTAGACAGTTAGCAGGAAGCCGGGCAGCACTGTTCAGTGTGTTTTCTCCATTGGATTTGTGATGTTAGATTTGTCCTGAGCTATAGGATGAGCCCCTCTAAACAAACAAAAAATATTCTAGAAAAGAAAGTTATCTCTCTGCAAATGTTTTGTTTTGTAAAGCTTACTGTTCTAACCTCATATGTCTTGGGAAGATGAGGCTTTGCTTTATTCTTTAAAGCCAATATGGAATTCAGTAATAGTTGTGATGCTGCCAGTGTAGTGTCATTTACAAAGTGGTAGCCAGCCTTCCCAGGGAGTGGCTGAAAAAGGAATCTACAGTCATACTGATGCCTAAGGGTGCTCAGGGTGCTCTTAGGAAATAAGATTAAGACTCTGCTTTTCCAGGTATCATAAAATAAATGGTTAAATCTGAGGTGTTTGAAGCCTTTATTGGGAGAGAAGTGGCATTTTGCAGATGAAGCAGCAGCAGCTTGGTAAAATATTTCATCCTTTTTATAGTTTCTGTCTTGTTTCATCACTTTTAAAAAAGAAATTCTAAAATAACTACAGGCAGTATACTAAAAACTCCCCAATAGGTTTGTCAGACTGGACTGAAATGTTTGTATCTCTTTTACTGGAAGGAGAGTTGTTTCGGGACAAAAATGAAAATTACCTTTAAAAAGTACATAGTGTTGTGGATTTTTTTCCCTTTTTTTCTAGGGACTGTTTATTTGCCACTAATCAGATTGTGTAACACACTTTCATAGCTGTGTTGTTTGAAAGCCTGTAGACCAATCATCTTGAAAGTACATATTTCTGGAATTAATTGTACTGCTGCTGTGTATTACCAAATTCCTTAATTTGGCCGCACCTTGTATCACTGCTAGGACAAGAAATATATCTGTAATGAGTAGCTAATGGTGCCAAATAGTAGTCTTTCCTTGGGCAGTTTTGTTGGGGAAGTGGTATTGAGGAGGGGCAACAAGACTGTGTGTTGTCATTAACGTTCAGCTTACTTTTGTTTAAGGTGCTACCTCTAATTTGAAGATAAAAGCTCAGCAGAATCCGACTCATGTCGGATTCATAAATTATTATTGTGTTCTTCAGCTGGCTTGCAGGTTTCCTGTGTGTGTGATACTCAGGAGAGTGCCCATGTTACTTTATTTAAAACCTGAAGAAGACATTTTTAAGCCCCAGTGACTGTATTTAAAAGAAAAAAAAAGGCTTGCTAAACCTGTTAGGAGTTGAACCTGTTCTTCCCCCCCCCCCTTTTAGTTTTGTTACTTTATAGTTTACATAATACAAATCCTTTGAAAAATCTGCGGCAAAAATAATGTGCTGGTTAACAGCAAGGTTTTATCACTTTGGCTAATTCTGAGAGTGTTGAGTTTAAAGAAGCCTGGCAAAGGAAGTGTTTTCTTTAACGTCCTAACAAGTTGTAATTTTGCCTCAATAGCAAGCAGTTTTAAAAGACTGCAACAGTACATGCAGTTACCTTTGGTTTTGAAAAAGAGATACAACTTGACCTTGGAATCTGGTCTGACTTACTACTGTAAAAGTATACATGCTTGTTTCTTTAATTTTTGGTTGAAGAAGCATGTAAAAATATACAGGTGGAAGTGACAAATAGAAAACACGGTTTGTTGCTTTTATTTATCACAGTTAGTACAGTCTGTCAGGTTCTAAAGGAAATACACCTTTTTTTCTGTGTACCAAACATGTCAAGTGCAGCTGGAATGAATAAACATTTCCTGATGCCTTTCTGCAATCTTCTCAGTAGTGAATATCCACTTGGGAAGATGCATGTCACTGCAGCTTATTTCCTATGTTGTGCTCAGAGAACAAATATATGGGAAGAAATCCTTAGTATTTGCTTATAAATTGAACTGTCTCCCCACAGAGAAAACTCTGGCCCTTATGTCAGAAGAACTGGAAAGTGGTCCAAAAACCTTTCAACCCTAGGCTAGCAATGGTTATAATGATCTCTGTGGGGATGAGAGTTACAGTGGTGAAGCATACTGGAAAAAGACATTTTTAAGATTACTTTTGGTATGTAGTTTCAACATTGAAATATGGGTCTAAAACAGGTGTTAACAATAGTATTTTCTTTACTTAAACCCTTTGGGGGAGAGCTTGTTTTGACTGAAAACTAGTTGCTGTGCTCAAGCTAAGCTCTTGTGGAAAAGTTACAAGAATACCTAACAAGCTTGCTCAAGGGTAAAAATTTAATGTTACTAAATCCATCAGGGTCAATTCAAACCTTAAACTTTGATGTTTTGAGTCACGTAGCGTGCGCTTCAGAGTGACAAAGTAAGTAGAGTTAAGAACAGAGAGGAATTCTCTTTGCATGTTAAGTTGCCTTTGCTTCCCAAAGGAAAGTGCCTGTCAAAATTTTGGAATGGTTAACTCTTACTATAGCCTAGATAAATATGTGTGAAGTGGCAATTTTCTGTCCAAGACTTGCACTCTTTTTAAGTATCTCGTTGTTATTTCCTTCCCTGTAATTCCCCCCATCCTCTACCTTTCACATTAAGCATCCCCTGCAGTGGCAGCCCTCTTGGGTGGGTTTTTCCTTGAGAGACGATCTTTATTTCAGATGAAGAAAGAGGATGTTCTGTGTGTAAATTAAGTTTGTCTTGTTATTATCTCAGCAGGGTGTGCAAAAAGTGGTCAGAACTTCTGTTTAGTGGAGTTACAATCTTGAGAAATGGACTATAAGAGCTAAAGAAGCTTTAAGATTTCTTTTAAGATTCTTAATGTAGTTCTATGAAAAAATGGGCTGTTTAATTTATTTTTTTTCTATATTAAGGAACTGTCCCTGGTTTATGGAGTGGAACATTTAGTCTTTAATTCTTAACAAATTGACCTTTTTTACCCATAGACTTGAATTTTTGTTCTTAGAATATACTTCCATCAAGAGCCACTCCTAAATATAGAGCCTATTGACAGTCTTCACATGAACTTTTCTATTTAAATCTTTCACATCTTCTGCGTGCCAACTTAGTATCAGATTTCTTTTTCCATATTCGTTGCTTTCCAGTTTAGTCAGATATTAGCTTTGCAGGTGCTGAATTTAATATTAGTTGCTGTAGGAAATAC
Organism: Heliornis fulica; assembly: GCA_013399135.1. Taxonomy (NCBI): domain Eukaryota; kingdom Metazoa; phylum Chordata; class Aves; order Gruiformes; family Heliornithidae; genus Heliornis; species Heliornis fulica. The sequence goes on from VXBZ01012362.1 coordinate 1,183,450, forward strand.
AAATCGAATTACCTATTGTTCCAGTCTATCTGATCAAAAGAAGATAACTTCAGTCTACAATTTGTTTTGTGGGGTTTTTTGGGGTTTGTTTTTTCGGTTTTTTTTTTTTTTTTAATATCTATCTATCTTCAAAGTCATTTGTTGCTTATGAAAAGGTGTTATACCAACAGTTCTGGACAGATTAATATTCAGTTTCAGCATAGAAGTGGGGTTTGTGTTGTATTCTTGCGGAAGAAAAGACACTTCCATTGGAGAAAGCATACAAATCAGCTTTCATGCCATTGTAGTCCTGACTCCTGTTTGTTCTAGCTACCTAAAGTTATATATAGTCTCATAACTATATGTGAATTTTGAAGGTTGGAACCTCAGCTGAACTAGATGAATTGCTAGTAAAAACTGTCTGGGTTGTAAGACTCCCTTGACAAAACACTCAACTAGAAACTGGACCGGCACTGACAGATTCTTTTTAATGTCTGAATCATTGATTTTTATCAGAGTCACTGAACTAGTTTCGCTTAAATTTTGCTGAGTTCATGGACAATGAAATATCTTGTCTACATACTGTATGTATGAAAAAGCATACTGTTTCATAGTATGCTTTTGACTTCAAGGCAGAGCTCATCATATATAAGGTTGCCTACAGTTTTCCTTCATGAGACCTTATTCTCAGCTTCTTACAGCACTGCTAAATTGTTTGGACTGAAGTTTCCATGCCAAGTATGGACAGTTTTATTGGAAATGTTCCTCAGGCTAATTTTCTTTGTTTCATCAAAAACAGTTTAAAACCCTTTAAGAGCAGAACAAAAATATATTGTAGAGTGTCAATATTAAACAACAACAAAAAAAAAACCCATGCCTTGAACTTTTTTAATGTTTGTTGTACTTCAGAGCTTAGCTTGTCGTTATTAATGAAAATGGATCTAGTTTGGTCCAGGTTTTAAGTAGTTGTTGTAGCTCAGTAGTAAGGCTGATGAATCGGTGCCTACTGTGCTATTCTGTATAGATAGATACTTCAGGATCAGCTGTGGGGCTGCTCTTCATGGCTATTTATTGGTTTTCTTGTCTGTAGTGCTGCCAGAGACAGCAACTATAAGTGTATGGTAAACTTGTGGTGGTGTTTTTCTACAAGTAAGAACCCAGAAGTGTATTGCAGGTGAGGGAATAGTATGGAAGTGGTGGGCTGAATAGAGAAGCTGAAGTGGAAAAAGAGGGCAGAAACTATCTCTTCTCCAGTCATTGCAATAAGTCCAGTATCAAAGTATCAATGGCCCTGTTTCTTGGCTGAAAAAAATTCTGGAAATGCTTCTTGTTGTACACTCTTCTTGTTTCTTCATCAATTTTCATTGCAACCCTGATTTTTTAACTTCCTGAAACTTCATGGTCTTGGGATTTTTGTGCTGTACATCAGAAATGGATTGCCAATGAGTTGGCTCATCAGATGTGAGAGACTTTGCTTGAGAATTGAGAACATTGGAACAGTAACCCTGGTTAGAACATGAAATTCATTTTCAGTCATTGTGTGTAGTACTGCTTCTGGCTGTATTTGGAGGAGATGTGGGAAGTGAAGCTGGGAAGGGCTGGTGAAATGTAGAGGAAGGAAGAGACAGCAGTCTCATCAGAACTGTAGGGGACCTGTAGCTTGCTAAGGTAGTAGTAGTATGTATTGCAGGTATGAATGTGGTGAAGGAAAAAGGCTGTAGATTTAAAAAGGAAAACGATTGTGCCTTTGTGTTGCCCTGTGACCAGGGAAAATACCTGTATCTCAATTTCATCTCAAGTTTCCTCTCTTTGCTGTTGTTTCTCACTGTCTTACCAAGCAAAGTTTTGGTGAAATTGGTAGCTTTTGTCATCTTCATCGGTGTGATAGGGTTCAGAAGAGAATACAAGTTTTACTGTGGAGCTGGGAGGTCAAGGGGTGAGTAACCACAAAAACTGTATTTGCATGTGTATATTCAAAAATAGTGCCACAGAAGGAAGATGTTCTAATTCTAGTAAGTTATTTTTAAACCCTTGAGAATTAAAGGCATTAAAGTTACTCGTTGCCATAACAGGAAAACTTTCCGTATGTTATACAGGTTTATTTTTTCAAATAACTGATTAAAAGCTTGTATCCGAGACCACCACATGCTTGTAGAGTTGACAAGATGTGGCTGACAGGTGAAAGTAGCATGATAGTTTTCTCAGAAGAACTGAAAGAGAAGATGGGGTGGTTGAGTTTAGAAAGGGGCAGTTTTAGAGTATAGCATGAGCCAGGCAGGCTGATCTAAAGAAGAGCAGGAATAAAAAGTCACAGCAATGTGTCTGAATATGAGGGGGAAAACAGCTCTATTTCTGCTATTGCTGTATTTGAGAATTAGCAGGATGAACTTTTGGAAGTGATTTAATAGGTTACTTTGTAGATGGTTGGTCCTTTTAAAAATTAAAACTGCAGCTCTTATTAACTTATTTCCAAGTAAAATTATATGGAAAAATGTAGGGGAATAAAATTGTTTGCTTAAAAATAGTTCCAATTTAGTGTAATTGGGTAAAGCTTTTGAAAAAAGTATGATTTTTTTTTTTTAATCATACATCAGGGCTGGCCCTGTGTGGAGCCAGGAGTTGGACTCAATCATCCTTATGGGTCCCTTCCAACTTAGGATATTCTGTGATCCTATGATTCATTAAAAATTCTAAGCTTATTTAAAATATGGCATATATATAAGACTGAAGTCTTGTTAAGCAGCATTTGGTTTCACAAGTATGAATGCAACAAATGATGAAAATTCACTTTAGGTTTGAATTATATACATAAACCAAATTTGTGCATTTCAGTGTTGTTTGATTCTGTAGAAACCAGGCATTAACTACTTTGAGATGGAAAATTAAGAAGTAAATATCAGAATACTCTAGAGAAGCATAGACTGGATCCCACAGTATGGTCAGGAAGGACAAGGCTTGGTAGCGTATTTCTGTGTATTTTCACTTCAAACTAGGAAGCAAGAGCAAAATAAACTCAGTAAATCAAAATGGTGTAAATTTAGCTTAAAAACAGCCATGAGATTTTGCCAAATATGAATAGATGTAAGTGTAGGATTCCTCATTATTGAACACTTGATGTTTACAGTTTTTTATAGGATATAACTGTTAGAGTATGGTTAAAATTCATTTGGGGGGAGGGGAAAGTAGCTCAACCTTTTATTATGAGGCTAAATGCTTAATTTAGGTGCAATAGAGACCCTGCAAGTGTTATGAATACGCATCTGCTCAGAATGGTCTGTTTCTTTTGAGGTCAGTGGGAGTCAAGTCTCTGAATGCTGTAGAACCAGGGTTTCACATATTTCCAGTCAAATTTAATTTTACTTCTTCCCACTGTAACAATTAATGTTATAAATTATCTTATTATCGTATTTGTCTGAAAACTGTGAAAATGAAGTGGCACTGGTTTAGTAATTCATAAAGAATATATCTGAGGAACTAATCCAGTACCTGTAACTTCCACCTGGAATTACGCAGGGATTCAAGGGAAGAAGGGGAGGTGGTTCCTTGGCTTTTTGGAAAGCTAGATTGTGTGTTTTCTCTGCCATGGATTTCCTATTAAATTACTCCCTTGTACATCCCCTTCACACATTTAAATAGCTAAGTTCTAAATTAACTGTAAAATATATTTCTGTATTTCTGTGAAGTGAAGTTTAACAGCTACCCCTTGGTTTTAAATAAAAAGTATTTTTATATTGCACTCAACACTGATTTTGCCATATGAGAATGACATGGGTGGTTTTTTTTTTCAGTTTCTGGAAAAACACAAGCTTGATTTGAGATGTTTACTTCATTTTCTAGTGTGATGCCAGTCTGGATCATCAGCATGTTATTCATATTTAATTTCATACTTACCTAAGGTGAATAAATTATTGGGGAAGAAAAAGTTAATAGATTTTAAAAGAAATAATATCCCACCTTAGATCCAGTTCTAGTATACTTCATTATTAATAAAATACCATCATTTCAGTCAGACAAGAGTTTTGCAGTTGCCGTAATGATCTTTGTCAAATTGTAAAGATGATTTTGTCACTTCAAGCTTAAAAAGTACAAATCAATTTGTGTTGGTCTTGTGGTCAAGCAAAGTGTTTGTGTTCCTATGAGAGAAGCTGTTTCAAATGCAGTGCTGTAGAATGGGTACAGAGCTGAAGTTTTTGCTGAGAGCGTGTGGCATGCAACTCTGTCACATGCCTTTTGGCTGTCTTTATCCCCTGGTACTGTGTGTAGAGTGCTGCAGCTGTTGGGGGTGGAAAGAGGGAGCAGAGCTGCTCTTTTAATTCTTAGCAGGGTAGATGAGAAGGTTTCCTTGAGTTTACTCTGTCATAAGGTGTAGAGTTGGTTTACATCTTCATCATTGCATGTGAAAATTCAGAATAGTATTGAACTCTTGCACTTTAGGAAATACCTCTTTGTAAGGGCAGATGCTTGTGTTTGGGGAAAAGTACAGTAGCTGGTGTGTTGGGGACAAGCAGCATCTTACTGATTGTCCCTTCTGATGTTTTAGATTTGACACTCTTAGAAACGTGAGCTTTACTTTCCATCCCTTTCTGTGGAGTCCCCTGGGTCTTGCTGGTGGTTAATTTTGCTGGCACATGAGTGAGTTACCAGGAGTGACAAGGTGTTGTGTGCCAGCTTCTCTGTGTGTGCTTTCAGCTTTGGCTAATACAATGTAACCTGAGTTAGACTTTAGAGAGAGGACCTGTTTATATACCCAGGGCTTTACCTGACCTTTATTTGCCCTTTTGTTAGGAGGACTTCTTGAGAGCTTGTGTATTTTACCCTAACAAAAACCCTTGTTGCTTTCTACATAATAAAAGTTATTTAGGATTTGTAGTTTCTGATTTGAGAAAGCAGTTTTAATTCCCAGGGCTTTGTATCAACTTTTGTAATTTCAAGGTGAAGGTTGCCTTCTCTCCCATATTCACATCTTCGGAGAAAGCATTTCTCGCTCCAGAAATCAATTACTGTCCTCTATTTCCCAGTGTAGTGTTCTGGCTGTGTATGTTAATTCTGTGATAGGATTTATGACCCTTAAATTTAGCACTATCTTCATTGAAGAGGCAGGGTTCCTATTTTAAATTATCTTAAGATCACTGTTACTTAAAAATCATGAGCTATTATGCCTTTGTCAAACCAGTGAAACCATTATTTGGGCTAATGCATTCAGGAGAGAATGTTAAGCTCTTAGAGCCTCTGGTTATATTCCTGGCATGTGATCAGTCATTAAAGCTGCTTGATGGTTTTTAAATGAAAACAGCAAATACAGTGGCAGCATATGCCAAAACCGTAAATGAACCCATTGGAGAATGTAGTAGTTGGCTTACTGGTGGAAGAAAGCTTGTTTCAAATACAATATGAGTAGCATAATTGTTTTATGAAAACAATCACTTCAGCTCTGAGAAGTGAAACTCCTTTGCCTTTTGTAATAAAAATAGTGTCACCAAACAAAACTTGCCTTTGGATAACCATGTGCAAATTGTTCAACTCGGTGCTTTCAAATGCAGCATTGAGTCAACTCTGACAGGTAATTGGGCAGTTTTTTGTTCTACTTGTATGGATTTGAATTTTAGCTGGATTCTGAACTGGTGGTGTGCTCTTGGAAAAAAACCTTTGTATTATTCTAGTTGTACGTTTTTTAAAGATTACTTCAGGATGTTTTGTGTTCCAGTGGTCAGTATGTTTGAGTTACTACTTTGTTTTGTTGTTTGTTTTGGGTTTGTTTTTTGGTTTGTTTTTTTTTTTTTAAGAATCAGTGGTCCTTCAAATCTGCTACACTTTCTCAAAAAGGAGAAATGAGGTGAATTGTGGCAGACCTGTTTACTATAGTCTTACTATTTAGCTTTTTGAGGACCAAGAGAATAATTTCTGTTACTTTTTGCATCTGACTGCATGTTGTCTTCTGTAATTACAGTAGAAAACAGGGCTATTAATATGACAGTGCTTCAGAAGGGCAGGTTGTGGGTTTTGATTTTTTTTTTAACTGTCTGAAGCATCTCAGTTGACTCATTAAAATTGAGAGATTTACTGTGGTACTAGCTGGAGACTATGTGAGATTATAAGAAAGCTTAAAAGATGGTAGAAACAATCTAGATGGGATGCTTGCAGCTTACCATCACTGCAAGAAGTCATTCACAGAATTTGTGACAGATGTTGTTAGATCAGCACAGGCTTTTTAGATTTTGTGGACTAATTTTTTTTTTTTTTAAGGTCAACTGCTGGCCATGTGGAGTGGCAGATGACACTGAACAAACAATATTTGTTATTGGATGGAAGACAGCTTTCCAGGACTACTTTTAAACAACTTTAAACAACTTTAAAAATTATCTGTAGCCCTACTCGGTAACTAACTTTGTAAACCACAATGCTATGTGTGAATTGAAGTCATTGTTGATTGTTCTCTAGCTTTATTCCTAATATGTGATTTTTATTTTTTTCCCTGTTTCTTCCCAGACATGTATCACAGAATTATCTTAGTTCCAGAATACTCTAGTGAGCAAAATTTCTGACTTCTTAACTATTTCTTGGATGGTGGCATGATTTTTAACAGGTTGATGGGTTTTGGTAATTTTGATTTGACTTTGCACAGCTGGTTAGGGAAAGATGCATATTAAGTTGAACAAAACACATGCTTTAGGGGCAGTTGAGCGAGTAGGGTGTCACAGTGTATTTTCGAAGTACTGTTTGTTTGGATCTCTTAGTTCAAGAGACTGGTTCAATGACCATCTGCAGAACTGTTTACTTTTAAGTGGAAGTACAGCAGAAGCTCATCTCATTGTCTTGACTGCTCCTTTGCGGTCATTTTGAAGAGGTTTGAATGTTAGTGTGCTCACAAGGGTCCTAGACAGTATTGACCCATGTGCCTTCTGTACCTCTTCATTCCATGCCAAGTCTTTGTTTTGGTTATTTCTTATATGTAGTATGAATTTCCTTGTTTGAGAACACTATTTACTTTGTTATCTTCCATTTCTTCCCTGGTGAACAATCCTAAAACTCTGTAGGGAGCTGGTTACATTTTTGAGATTTATAATGTTGTTTTGACTCCCTTATCTGACCTGGAAAGTCAGAGCCGTGTTTACTGGAAACACTCAGAGTAACTTACTCAGCCCCTTCTAGAGTTCCAGCAACAGCTGTAGACTTTGGAGTAACAGGTAATTGGAATATATATGCTGTTGAACTCTGAATGGAGGGAGTGTGTGTGGGAAGCCTACAACCCTAGCCAAGTATACTGTGAGATTTTTATACGGGAGCTACATTTAAGCTTCAAAAAGGAGCTTAAAGTAATTGAGGAAAAAAAAACCAACCCAAAAACCAAAGAAACCCCAAACCAAACTATCCCACAAACAAAAATATTACCCAGTGGATTCAAAGGGATTTTTCGGTTATCTCATACCTCTGTAGTTGGATGATACAGTTCCAGAGGAGATGGTGGCTAACAGCTCACTGCAGCTGAAAGGGGTTTCTGTTCCCATCTCTAATCTTGTGCCAGAGCTGATGCACATCAGGCCCCCCCAGAAGCCATTTAGCCTCACCAATATGACCATGTTATTAAGTTAAAGCAGCTTGCAGAAGTCTGACAAGTTCCAGAGCCAGTGTTGAGGGATGGATGTGACTAGGAGCGGAGGAGAGGAAGGGAGGAATAAATGGCAAGGGGGTATCAGTGAGAGAGATGTCCCCTTCATTGTCAGCCAACTATTTTGCTGCCTGTCAAGCTGTAGATGCAGACTGCTGAGGACCCAGAAACATACTCTGTTCTGTCCCCTGTTGATGCATCAGTTGCCTTAAAACTCCTTACTGTACCTCATGTAAACACTGACGGACAGATGCTGTGAGACATCACAACAATAATGCACACAAGAACTCTCCTGAACAACAAAAAATAAAAATATTACATTCAGGCTAAACAGGATTCCCCGTGCTTGATTTATGTAGCCTTGGCCAGAGTTTACTAGACCAGCCCCTTTTTGGACTAATGGTGTCTCTGAAAACAGCAGGCTGTATGACTGTGTTGGTAATTTACTGATGTAAAGAAATAAATAAAAGAGCAAACAAAACCAAACACTTGATGGCTCATAGTACGTGTGCTGCTCTCTCGTGTGTTAGCATTGGGGCTTCATTCTGTTCCAACTGATCCCTCCACCCTTGAGTACAGCTGCACAGCAGATAGAACCAGAGACTGAATGCTAAACATCACGCTGGGGACTATGATGCAATTATGGCACAATCCTTATCTGTATTCCAGTTTGCCAGGGAATTATGTAGAAATGTAGGATTGCCTAGCAGGCTCAATATTCCGTAAGGAGAGATGCAGCACTTTATTCCTTAATGTCATTGTCCTGTAAGTGTTGGGAAGAGCTGTATGTGAACTGCCTTAAGGGGCTGTCAGGAAGACTTCATGGCTGTTTTTTCTGCATCATTCTGGGTTAGGAAAAAAGTAAAGTAGTTGATTAGAGATGCTAAAAAAACCCCCAGAAAACCCCAAAACAAAACAACCAATCAAAAACTCAACTGAAAACTTGTAGCAAATGTTTGAGAGGGTTTATTTTGTATTGGCAGGGTAAGTATGATTTTTGAACTTAGAATTTGTGTTGTTGAGAAAGGAGTTTTTTAACTTGAATTCTGGCTCTGAACGGAAGGTCTTGGGTAAACAAATCTCTTGATAAAGTAGTAGTATCTATCTTTTCCTTCCAGGAGAAAGGTCTGTAAACACATGAGATAATATACTGTGGGAAGAAGTCATTGTAGTCCCCTGACTAGTGATATGGCTGTGTGTTTGTCTCTCCAGTTACATACTGGTGAGGTAGCTCTGTGATTCTGAACTCTTTCCTTATCTATATTTTCTTTGGGCCCTCTCTGGAAAAAAAAATCTTTTAACTCAGTAATCCACGCTTCAGTTTGGATTGATGACCTTATAAATTTGAAAGCATTCAATTCAGAGACAAAAGTATAAAATCACAGAGATTGAATGTTTAATGATAGCTGCTCAGGAGGTACTTCCAAGTCAGCTTGTTTATTAACTTTCTATCCTTTGATACCATGAGTACTGTGTGTAATGATAAGGCTTTTGTAAATAAAAGAAATATTTTGTTGAATTTGTGTTACGAAGTGCTATGATCAAATGAACTATTTTCATCAGTTACCAACATTTTACCATCTATGATCAGACGCAGTGAATATTGTTAGAAGGAGTTACTTTGTAACTTACAATAATTCTTTTGGTGTTGGATGGAAATTTTTGTCTTTAGGATTTCGTGCCATCATACCCGGATGAGTATTTGCTTTCTTGTGCTGCCTAAAATATCCTTATTAACTTCACAAGGGTCTCAGATCAAATTAAAGCAAACCTTTCAAAGAATGCAGCAGTGGATTTGCAGAATTTTCTAAATCAAGCTTTTGGTGAGCAGCCTCTGGAAAATATAATTGAGGCAATTACATTTTAGTCACTTGGATCAGATGGGGTGTAGCCTATTTTCAGGGGGATGTGGTTTATTATATGTATCTTGACACTTCTAGATAGAATTAAATGTCTTTGGGAGGTTTTTTTCTGCTTTAGGCTTCCTTATATTTTGTTTCCTTCTCTTTTTTTTTTTTTTTTATTTTTTTCCTCCCCCTAGAAATAGAGCAATTCAGGGACAAGCTAGTAATGGAATGCACGTGTTGTTTTCTATTTCCCCTTTCCTCCCTTCAGAATACAACCTGCCCTTTTGATTGAGGCACTCACTGTCTACTTTGAAACTCTGTTATCTTTTCTGACCCTTATGGTATTTAGGGTGTTTGAAGAAAAGCCATTAACTTCAGATTATGTACATTTTGGTAGATGCTAAATTGAAAATGGTTTAAAAATCACCACCAGAAGTTATTCAACTGCTGAAGCTCTGATCACAATTATGATGGCACAGGTTATTTTATTCATAAAACTGAAATGAAGTATTTCACTGAGATTTTTGTGGTGCTGAATTGTCTAGTTTCTGTTGTGCTAGGATAGTTAAAGTCTGTAAAAAGTGACAAACACTATCCAACAAATACACTTTCCCAAATCAGTTGGTGGTTCCCATGGTACCTCTCATAACATTCCTGGGATAAATGTGCTATTTGTCAAGCAGGAATTGAGCACATTAAGACAGTGCTGATACAACAGAACTGCCGTTCTTGTTACCTTATTTATTACCACGATTGCACACCATTTTCATCTTTTGCAGATGCCTATTTTTTGATTCCCCGTATAAGTATGGGAAATGGATGTATGTGTAGAATAAAATACTTCCTTTGGCTTTGCTTTACATTATAAGAGTAACAAAGCAGGTTAATTAATGGGTGTCTTTTTCATTTGAGAAAACACATCTGATTGAGGCAGGTCAGATTGCTAATAAAAAGGGCTGGTGGTGCATGACAGGAGAGATACGATCGCAGCCACTCTAATGTCTAATGAAAAGTGGTTAATGCAGGCATTTCTTTGCTATTTTAGGAAAGGTAATAGGTTATTTGGTTGCTTTGAATTCCTGTTGCTGCTTTTAACTTTGGTTAGGTCTTTGGTCTGTTCTAAGCACTGTTAGGAGTATTCGGATGCTCTCTGCTGGTTTTCAAAACTTTTAGGTAAATTTTGGTTAATGAAACTTCATTTGTTGAACACAAGTAAATACACTTTTAGCTGTGCCTCACTGCCGGGCTTCTGTAACCTGAAGCATAGTTCAATTTGGAGTGAGGAAAAATGAGACTAGGATTGATTCTTGTTTTGAGTGTGGCTATCAGCTTGGGGCTAGTGTTAAAGAAAAGCTGTCCTCTCTGTGTCGGTTCCTTAAATAAGGCTTTTTTGATTTTTATCCTCAGCATGTCACTGTTATTGCTTTGTTGCTATGATACAATACTTACTCATGCAATCCACTGTAGAATATTAGAAGATCTGAGCTGAAATGTTATGTAACTTACAAATGTTTTTACAGCTGATGCTCATTGTTTTGCAGAGCGTAACAATTCATGTCTTTGTGGTTATCTGAGCAAAATAACCATCTTGCAAGACTTTTTATTCAAAAGAAAAATGGTTAAAATTGCAGAATTAACATTCAGAAGTATGACTTGCTCTTTGTGAGGGAGTAGTAATTGCTAGCTTTTTCAAAGGCTCCCTGAAGTTGTTGTGCTCAGTTAATAGGATCATAGCTGTCAGATGGGGAAAGGGAATACAATATTCTGGTGTTTTGAACTTTCAGGGCAGAGTGAGTGGTTGAGATTACAGTGGAGGCGTTTCAGTCCATTTTAGCAATTAGTTTTTTGCTTATGGAAAAGAAAGAATTATATCAGATAATTCCTGAATATTAAAACCACTGTTGACTGTTGTTGTTCCAGCCAGTAAATGGAAGGTGTTTTGGTAAGAAACTTGAGGAACTGACATTATTAAAGTGTGTTTGAGTTATTAAACTTACAAACTTAAAACAAAGTTTAATTACAATAATCCTGAAAGGAGAGAAACATGAGATCCTTTTGTGATGTGTTCAGATGTTGAAGTGAGACTTAAGAGTTTTAAATAGTGTTACAAGGCAGTTGCCTTTTTCTTGTTTTGATAGTTTTCCTTACGATGAAGCTGCAGTGCTAATACCAATACTGCAGTGACTGAGTGAAGCTAAGGGATTAGTAGTCTGGCTATGGACAGGTCTTGAAAATGTTTGTGGGGAGGGAGAGCATCCCTTATTTGCAGATAAAAATCTGAATAAAAGTTTTTTTCCAAATCAAGTGAAACCCCAACTGCCTGATAGATGAGGTGATGTTATGTTGCTGGAGTAGTCTAGAACCCCAATAAACAGTTCCCAACGGGAACGAAAGGCACATTGAACCAATTTCTCAGTTAAAACCATAGCTGCTTTTATTATGATCATGCAACTTCTGAACAGTTAAAATATTTTAAGAATGTATTAAATTTTTGAAGTATACTGTACTTAATCCATCTGTTTTAGAGCTAATGTGAAACGCTGGTGGAGGAATTTGCTTATCAGCTTATAGAGAGAAATGGCACTCTGGAATGAAAATGCCAAGTCATAACCAAACATGTTGTCTTAATAGTCATGTAAGGTTTTCCAGCTTTTTTGGCTGAAGATTATAATAAATTATTTAGGCCAAAGTATGAAAATTTGGGATTATTCCTTTTGAAATATTAGAGTTGATTAAGAGAAACATTCATCACATGATGTCAAAAGTATGTGAAGTATTTTGCATTGGGGGAAAAAGACAAGGTTCCTTCAAAGCAGATTTTGCAGCTTTTAAGCAGGTTACATAATAAAGGATTAGGGAACAGGATGAGACAAATCGGATGAATGAAAGGTTAGTGTGATGCACTGCTGCTGTATGTGACTTCTGGGGAGGGAGACTTGGTACTTATTAATGTTTGTGGGTTTCAAATAAAGTTAATACAGGAACTTCCTTTCTCTAGATATATTTACTGCCTTAGTATCTCCATTATTTCTTGCATGAAACCAAAGTTGTGAATTTTGGATCTTTCATTCCAACATATTTAAACAGATATTTTTAGTTTTGATAATATTGCTTATTAATTTGCTGAATACAGAACATGCTATTCCCCACAATAAAAAGCTACTAGCTATGCAAATTTTAATACAATAAATAAACCAATAAAATAGATCTAGATATCCTGAGTTTGCTTCTGCAGACTTAAATGTTGTGGGTTTTTTCTTTCTTTTATAGATGCCACTTTCAGTGAACAGCAGGATCTTTTTTGTCAGAAGCTGCAACAGTGTTGTATACTTTTTGACTTCATAGACTCTGTGTCAGACCTGAAAAACAAAGAAATTAAGAGAGCAACGCTGAATGAACTGGTTGAATATGTTTCAACAAATCGTGGAGTGATTGTTGAATCAGCTTATGCTGACATAGTGAAAATGGTAAGTAGAATGCTTTTGTTATAGTTTGGCTTATTAAAATATCTTAATCAGTTTATAACTCTGAAGGCATCTAACTCAGAGCTGCTGTTGGCTATTCTGCTTATATAATAGAACTCATTAATGATAACTTGGATTACAAGAGTGCTTAGAAAGTCTTGTAAAAACAAACAACTTGAAAGTTTTAATTATTAGCTGAAGAGGTTAATTAACATGAAATAACTGGTATACTGCAGATGTTGCAGTCTGGGTAAGCTTTGAAGTTGTTATTCAGAAAATGGCAGCATTTTGGTGCTGCCTGTCTTTGTTCATTTAAGAATGGCAGTGGAGTGACAGGCTAAAGTTTACCGGTAAAGATTCTTGTAGGTACTGTGCTAATGTCAACAGGGGTTTCTCAGTGTAAGAAAACAATTCTACCTTGTAACTACTTTATATGGCTGTTTGTTACTGTTCTGGCCTTGGAGAGCTGTGCTAGAGTGGTCTAAGTGGTTTGCTTGAGTTGTAAACCACAGGAAGACTTGTACTGTACAATTTTTACAAATGGCTTGTTGAGTAAGCAACAAAATATTTGTGGTTGTTATCTGCTGACTTTCCCAGTTTTTTAATATGCTTTTTCAAACACTATATAAGTGATGTTTTAGATGTGACTATACTCCATGTACAAGGAATGCAGCTGAAGGACATTGACAATAATACAAACAACTTGTATTTCTAGAAGAAATTATTTTGAATTGTAAAAAGAATGTGTTTAGTGCCCGTGCATGTAGGCTAATGGTTCTCTAAACTTTGATTAAGTTTACTTAGGCACAGCGCTGACTTTAAAACTCGCTATTGGGAACTTAAGGAGACTCGTTCAAACATACAGCCTGTGACTTCTGTAGTTCTCTATACCGTGCAAGCTATTTTTTCTTAAGGTTTGGTTTGGTATATTTGTTCTTGGATTTTCTTAATTTTTCTGTGAGTGGCTGATATACAAGATCTTAATATTAGCATAAAAACTTTGCTGTGATCCTGAAGGGATGGGATTATTGAAACCCTTTTAATCATTTTGGCTGTGTCACCACATGCTTATTAAGTTTTACAAAAGATTTAGGATGCTGTTTTTTGTATAGTGTTGTTGCTGCTGTTTGCTTTTATTTTTTAAAAGACCTGTTTCTCTCCTAAGTGCATTTTACACAAGAAAATGAAGGGCAGAGTATGTCTCCCTCTTCCTTGGCTTTCATTTTTTCTTGGCTGCTTCTAGCAGCCAGCCTGAATCCTTTCAGTATTTTCTTACTCTGTGTGCCTTCTATAGCCCCTTGTTAGGAAAAAAGGCTAGTTAGTATACTCTATCTTACTTGTCGAAGGGAGAGTTTTCTCTGATATTGGAGTTGTTTTCTTTTCTTGGAGATGAGGTGGTCTTGAACTGTTCTTCAGAGGTTATTGTTGTTGTGCAAATGATTCGGCTCCGTGGATGCTTGTTTTCCCTTCCATAACAAATTTCCATCTCCTTTTCTCCTTTAAAATGACAAAAAATGAAGGCTTTAAATGCTTAGTGAGAGCTTTTTCAAAGCTTGAGACAAAAGATCCCTCCAAGCCTGAATAGTATTTCTAGTCTCCTTGGCAACTGGAGGCAGAAAAGGTCTTTGCTGTGAATTAGGACCAAGTACCAGCTTTCAGAAAGAACTCTGTATAGTTCTCCCCCTCCAAACAGCTCGTGTGTCGGGCTTGAGGCCTTTCTTTCGTAGCAAAACTTATATGATTTTTTAGAGATCCGTTTTTCTATTAATTTTTAGACTGTTCAGCATTACTACTTTAAAAGAAAAGACATTTCAGTATTTTGCAGAGTTTGAAGGATAGTGGTTTTTTGGGAAGAACAAGTAGAAATTTGCCTTAATGAAACCCAGCTACTGTCTCAGTGGTAGTAAAGGATGAACAGACTACAAAAATTCCCTGAAGAAACTGAGCGGCATCTATTTGCAAAGCCCCTTGTCTTTCCCCAGGCCTGGCACACCTTTCCTTCAGCTTGCAGAGGAAGCAGCCCCATTTCCTTAGAGTCATCTGGGTCTTTGGGACACAAAGTCAACAATCCCATACAGATATCAAGAGGGCAGGAAAAAACAAATAGTGATGTCAATCCTAGGCAAGGGCCGAGAGGGTGAGAAGATCTTCTAGCATTCCTATCCTTTTCATGGTCTCTGTTGCCATGATAGCTGCTGGGCTAGTGCTACATGCTAATGCCTTGTATAGTTCTTGCTCTGCTTGGATCCTGAGGTAGGGAGCATTGGTTGAATGCAGTCTTAAGCCACCAATGATGCACAAGATCTTTAAAAAAAAAAAAAAAAACAAAAAAAACCAAACCCCAACCCCCTCCCCCACCAAAAAAAAAACCCCAAAAAACCCAAGCCTCTGTCCAGGAAGATGTGCAGTACATAAACTGTATTTTTTTTTTTTTGTCCCAGGCAACCCAATTTTCATGATTGTTTTTAGCCTTTGAATGAAGAGCCCAAAGAAGAGTGTTGCTTACAAAGTTTTGAAGGGGTAGCACAGTGGTGCACCTCTTCACTAGGATGTCTAAAAGTGGTGTCTTCTCTGTTTGAAAACTCTTGAGTAGAAAGTACTCCGAAGCTAGTAGCAAATTAGGGTTTGACATGGTGAATATTCTAAGATTTAAAACTTCCTGGGAAGTTAGAAGGCTGTAGCCTTTATCAGGTCTGTGAGTGTAATTGTAGTGTCCCTACCGTGCACACTAGTCCTCCAACCTCCGCTCATTTCCCATGTAAGAATCTGATGTAAATGAGCAGCTTGTACAAGCTGTGAATTCAGAATTCCAAAGAACATTGAGTATCCCTTTCTGCATGCTCAGAAATTTGGAGTTGAATCTAGTATGTCTCTAAAGGCTTAGCCTTTGTATGCAGATGTACTTTTTTGTTCTGATAAAATAGAATTGCTGTATCTGAATACATTAACTGGCATGTTTTCAGATGTCACTTTCACATAACTTTAGGATGTAATTTAGAAAGCTAATGCTGCGTTTCTGTAAACATCCTGCTGTAAAAACCTTGTATGGTTTATATTTCTCAAATCACAGCTTTGGGATAAGACCCCACTTAGGAAGGAAAAGAGATCTTTTAAATAACATGAGAAGATCTAGAGAAGAATGTGCCCCTAGAAGAACAATGAGGGTTTTAACCCAAATCACATTTTTGATCAATACTATGAGCAAGACATTAGAAAGAAGCAGATGAGACAGGAAGCAAAAGTATTTAAAATGTCATAAAGTAAAATAGTTCTTAAGGGAGACAGGCCTAGTACGCAACAATGGTACACAGTTTTGTATGCGCTTCATATGTTCTCAGGAGGCTGGTAATGCTGAAGTACTGAGTGCTCAGGAAAAATAATAAAAAAAACAGTTTTCTAAGGATCTGGCCAAGAGGCCTGCTATTTGTTTCTGCTAGAGGTCTGTTCAGTAGTTACTACCTTTGTTTTGGACTTCAGTCTTCTGCATTCTGTACTCTGATGTTCTGTGCCTAAAGGGTTGACTGGTTCAGTTCAGCAAGGTGCATCTAGAAATAAAGATATATTTTCAAGAGACAATACCTGAAGACTTGTGACCTGAGGTAGGGAAGTCTCTAGAGGGGACTGATTTCTGTGCTGGAAGTTTCTGTCGAATTACCTTGTACTTCAGAGCAGCAGCATCTACAGCTTTACGGTGTACCAACAGGAGACGGTGACAGAACACGGAATGAAGTGCCTAGATGGAAATGAAAACTCAGCTTGTGCAACAGCTTTGTAACTTTATTAATGAGGCAGTTAATTAATCTATGCAGAGCCAACTTTAGGATCTTTTAATGTCTTTTTGCAAGATTCTTCACCTTGGAAGCTATGTACTGGTGTTTGCCACAACTGCCAAACGTTCTGTTCAGTAAGCTTGGGTAGTTAGAAACTACATGAAATGGACTTTAAAAAACCAAACCAAACAAACAAAAAACCAGCAGCAACAAAAAAAAACAAACAAAAAAAAACCCGCAAAGTTTGAAAGGTGATTGGAAAAGTTGAGCTGAAGGTGTTCCTGAGGAGACATCAATAGATAATGCAGAAAGGAAATTAACTTCATATTCTCTCTTGTTCGTATTAAGGGGTTTAAAATCCAGTATGTTATATATGGCAGAAGTGACTTTTTTTTTGACAGGTCTTCTATCCAGACTTCTGTATACTTCAAAAATCCTTGAAAAAAATGTTTTTAAACTTGTCCTTTTGAAATTGATTTGATATGACTATATCATACTTGAAGTAACTTGTTAGCTATTTTTCCGTAGTTTTTTCAAAGTTATGCGTGTTAAGTCAGGAAATAAGAATTACTTTGTGTTTCTGACTTCCCAAAACCTTAAAACATCTTGAAATTATGGAAGGTGAGTTGTTACTTGAAGGTGAGAAAAATTTGAAATTAAAACCTCTAAAATTAAATACTTTTGGGGGATTGTCTCTTACATGTGCTTAAATAGTATTTGGTTAGCCAGGTGTATTTGTTGACTTCTATAAAACGTGGCTCCCAGTGTAGCATAGTTAAAAATTGGTCTTTTTATGGGGAAACTAGAATCTTCTTTTAACTGTGGTTTCAGAGAAAAAATGTGACCATGTCTAGCCACACCTTGTAAAACAGTTGAGACAAGTTTCTTTCTTATTATTTTCATTGGTCTGTTTCAGACCTTAAGCTGTTTGGAAGCAGTAGTTTAAAAAGGTAATTACTGTTATAAATAACTTTAAGGTGTTTTTGTTTTGCATCTTTTTAAGATAACTGTAGTACATTTCTCAATGTGGTATGTGAAAGCAAAAAAAATGAAGCACTTGAGAAAAAGCCCATTTTTCTCTTGCAGATTAGTTATAATATTTTCAGAACACTTCCACCAAGTGATAACCCAGATTTTGATCCAGAAGAAGATGAACCAACTCTTGAAGCCTCATGGCCTCACATACAGGTATGCTATTTCTTTACTTTCAAGCCTTCTTGTAAGGCAAGAACTGTGAATGAATACTTGACTCATCTCATGCCTTTAAGAATGTCGAAATTGCTCTTATAATGCAATTGAGCTTCTCTACTTGGGAGGGAAGAAGGTGGTGCTTTGCTGAAAGTGTATGAATATGGAAGTCTTCCAAATTGCTAAAATGTTTGGGTTTTTTTTAGGTAGCAACTGCACTATTAGCGTGGTACATGTAAGTCTTAAATATATAAATGTTTTAGGTAATAATGCTCTTTATTTCATAGGTTTATTTTCTGCACTTGAGCACCTTTTTAATGTGTGATTTCAGTAAAATATTAAGTGGATCTTAATATTTCAGGTTGTAGTGAGAGTAACAAAAATTTTATATAGTCTTTGTCTTTTGAGCAAGAAATGGTTATCTCCTCATTCTTCTCACCCTCTTCCCTCCCTTCAAGTAGAAATTTTACAATGTAAGTGTTGTTATTTGGTAACAATCAGTTAGTCTATTGTTGTGCTCCTCTGCCAGTCTCGTGATTTTTATAGCATCGCTGTATCAATCACGTGATTGACTTGCTATATTGTGAATTCTTTTTATTTTCAATTAGCTGTTAAAAGTTGAGCAAACCTAAATCCCATGTCTCCCAGGTTGGTATTTCAGGTAGTTCCTCGCCAAATTTCAGTAGTATCTGTTAAATAAAAGTTGTGTAGCAACTCCTAGTAGTGGGTAGAAGATAATAGCTACTGCACATCTGTGTGCCAGTCTCTCTCCTCTCTGAAGAGAGTTAAAGTGCTCTTCTGTCCCCATCATACTGCACTTCAGTGAGTACTCTTATCTCAAAACTGGACAGCTAATATCTTCTATAAAAAAGCACGTGTTCCGGGTAGCATTTGAGACTTAAGCCAAGAAAGAAACAAGGTATCACAAAAACCAACTCTGCAGATTAAAGGCGGTGGTAATTGTCATCTTGCATATGGTGGATCCTAATTCGTAGGGGAAATGGCTATAACTGAACTGAGAGGCTTGATTTTTTTTTTTTAATTATTATTTATTTTTCTAGGGGTGGGTGTGTGCAAGGGCTATGCAGATGTCTTTCGTAGTCAGTAGCAGCATCACCTTTAAAATGTTTGTCTCCCAGGAGTGGAACTTGTCAGTGTTAGCTCAGTTCAGTTTAGGTCCTAAGTAAACTATAGTTGTTCTATTAAAAAGACTTGTGGCTTCTGTGACCAGTTCACTTGTGCTTTAGGCTTGTCTAAGAGAAATTGAAAGAAATTTGTATCCTGTAATACTATTTGAAATTTCTTTTCCTATTTCTTCCGTTTTCTAAATGAGTTTTGGCCAGGCTTGTCTGATCATTTGACTATGGATTTCCCCCTCTCCTACATCAGCTGTTCCTGTCCTTGGAAAAGATTGCTCATTGCAGTACAATAGGAACAGTTTATATTTCCCTCTCTTTCCTTTTACAGTCCATGTGTTACTGGATGGTACAAGTCTGAGTTCAGTAACTTAGTAACTGCCCTCCAGGGGCACAGACCTGCTGGAATTGTCAAATTTTGTGTATGGAGGAAGGAGGTGTGTACACCCATTCCTCTCCCCACCCTCCCAAAAGACCCCAACCACCAAACCTTTTTTCTTTTTTTCTTGTGTAGTCTAAAGAACTGCTGGGGGCAGGAGTGGGGTGGTTACTGGCTTTGACTTGGGATTGGTTAGTTACAAAAATTGAGAATTTCATCCTGTATTTATTTCTTCAGGCCTTTGTGAATCAATGTTTCTTACTGGTAACCTGACATACTTGTTTCTTTTTCTTTCACCTTTTACTTTTCCCTGGTGGAGGCTTCCAATATTATGTCATTGTCCAAGCAGTTATCACACATGATTTCTGTTCACTGACAGAAATATTTAACATGGGAATTTATTACAGTAATATTTAACAAAATTTAATTCCAACATGACCTCTCTTGACCTGCTGGCCACACTTCTTTTGATGCAGCTGTGGGGGCATGATTTGCTTTATGGGCAGCGTTGGCGACTTGTGTCTAGCTTTTAGTATAGCAGTATACCCCCCAGCCCTTCACCTTCGGGCTGCTCTCAGTCCTTCATCCCCCAGCCTGTACTGATAGCAGGGATTGTTCCAAACCATGTGCAGGACTTTGCACTTGGGCCTTGTTGAGCTTCATGAGGTCCATGAGCTTGCCTGGGTCCCTCTGAATGGTGTCTCATCACTCAGGTATGTCAGCCACACCACTGTGCTGTCAGCAAACTTGCAGAGGGTGCACTCAATCCTGTGTCACCCATGAAGGTATTAAACAGATCTGTTTCTAAGACAGAGGGTGGATGGAGTGAGGTAATATTTTAGGTTGTATCATTAGATTGGCTATTACCAAGCTTTCAAATCCTGGCCTGTGTTGTCTGTTGTGCAATGGTGTGCTTGTTTATGGGCAAGATGACAAATTAAGGCTGTGCAGGGAATCTTGGCTTGTAATACAGTTTCAATTAAATTAAATGTACGCAGCTTTAAACTGCTGGTGTGAAAACCTCTTGTTGCAGTTGGTCAGGAGAAGAAAGAGAGAAGGGGAACTTGTGTTTCTGAGCTTCTGCTTTGCAGGTACAGCACACTCTTCTTGAGGCTACGCGTAAATAACTGTCACCTCAACTGTTCTAGATAAAAGGGACTTATTGTCAAGCAGTTCTCTCAAGTGAACTTCATAATTATAATTCTGAATTACTCAGGTGTTGGCTCTCAGTTTAAATACAGTGCTAGCAGTTGAAATACATGTCTGGGAGTATGACCACAGCTTTACAGGCTTTATTTAGAAGTCTGAAGTGCTAAATTGTATTTTAGTTAAACAACCAAGTAGTAATAGTTCTAATAGGGGGTTAAGAAACAGGCATTGAGAACGTTAGCAGCCTTGAATGTATCTAAATGTAAGACCTTTCCTCTCAATTTTTAGTTGAGATGCATTATATGTGTATTCTAAACCTGTTGTTGCTGTGGGAATACAGTATTATGTGTCTTGGGCTTATGATGAACCCCAAAGTATGGGGTTCTGTGCTCTGCTTTCATCATGTCTCTGCTCCCTTAGGTCCTCGCTATCTATATCTCCTGTCAGTTGGCCCATCTGTGGGTATTGTGAGATCCTAGCAGAAGGGGACTTAACTTGATAAAAATAATAGAATACTAAGTGTAAATGACGTTGAAGATAAATCTAGAGTATCCTTTGTTTGAATTGAGTGTCCAGGTTACAGAAATCTAATGTTAAGCCAAGCTCTTAAGTTTGTTAATTCAGCCTTTTAATAACGCTACTAA
Source organism: Heliornis fulica (assembly GCA_013399135.1). Taxonomy (NCBI): domain Eukaryota; kingdom Metazoa; phylum Chordata; class Aves; order Gruiformes; family Heliornithidae; genus Heliornis; species Heliornis fulica. Next base: position 1,204,612 of record VXBZ01012362.1, read on the forward strand.
TTTTTTGAGTTTGCAGCTGAAACTTAATTTCAGGAACACACATAAGATCTTTTTTTTTTTTATCTGTTTAAGGAATTCTGTGATATTACAGCACTTAATTTATCAACACTGAAGATAAAACTAACATTTCTACATAAATTATTAATATACTAAGAAATGTGAATATATGTCATATTTAAAACTTGGTTTTGATGTAAGAGTCATTTTCGGTAGATAATTTATTAATCTTTGACAGTTCTGGGAATTAGTGTTTTTTATGCTTACTGTAATTCTTCCTGTAAATTCCAGTAGAGGCTGTGATTAAACAGCGATGTGTTAGGCTCCGGTTTCCTTTTGTACCTTTTTAAGTATGTGAGTAGTCCCACTGATTAGCAGTGAAGCTGAAGAGAGATATGTTATGGTTACTAACTTCAAAAATTTTGTTTCAATGTTTGTAGTTGGTGTATGAATTTTTCCTGAGGTTTTTGGAGAGCCCAGATTTTCAGCCTAGTATTGCAAAGCGATTTATTGACCAGAAATTTGTACAGCAGGTAAGTGGAGAGTTTTTCCATCCCCAGATTTAAAGATCGCCTATCAAGATCTCTCAGATGGCTGTGCAGCTAAGGAGAGCATCAAAGCTTTCATGTTGACACAGGGTTAAATTTTAGTTGTTCCAGCAGTTGTTTCTGCCAAACACTAAATAAATGGCACATCACACGGTGCAGACTATGTGTAACTAGCAATTTCACAAACATGTTTTAATATCTAGACCTCAGTGCTTTGCAGTGCAAGATACTTGCAATTTGTAAATATTAACTGTGGTTTTAATGATTTGTAACTTCAGTCAAATCGACAAACTAGTTAATTTGTCGTAGTGCATTTTTGTTTAGTTTTTTCATAGACCTATCATGGGAAAACTTACATTAAACCTTTTCTCCCGTGAAAAGTTCATGTACTACTTTTACATGGAATGTGTTTCAACATCTGTTAACTTTTGACTAGATAGTGTCATCCTCCTTACTGTCATGTGTTCACCACAAAAGGAAAATCAAGTAAGAACATACCTAGGAAAATCATGCTTTGCCATGCAAAGTAACTATAAGCAAGGAAGCAAAGTGAGACTTGATACTAAACACAAGTTCTCAAGAAACAAGGCTGTAGAATTCTGTAACAATCTCTGCCCAAGGTTAACTCAGTGGGGATTTTTTTAACCATGTCAAAACACTTATTTGTCGGGGAGAAGCTCGGTACCTGAAGTGAGTGCTGTCAGGCCAGCGTGGTACAGCATTGAAAAGTAAAAACATAGGTGACCGCCTTCCGTCCCTACGTTCAGTGACTGCATTTAATTTCTGCTTGCTTGGTTTTACTGCTCTTGCTGATAGGTATTTCCTTCTGGTCTCTTATTCTACTTTCCCACAAAATTTAAGCCCAAAGCTGCTGGTGAACTATTGGCCGTGGGTGTCCAATTTACTATTTGACCTGTGGCTCTTAAGAGCCATGTTGCAGAGTTTCAGTTCCTGACATTTCTCTTGATCTTTCTCTAGAAGACAAGAAATAGCTAGCTGCTTGCTGCATTGTCTATATGGGGAGAAAAAGTGGAGAAGTGACACAGAGAAATTAATTCTAAATATAAAAAAGAAATGAGCCTGAACAAAGTTCCTGAACAGCTGTTCCAGCCCCTTGTGCTGCTTGGTGTAGACAGGCCTGGACTGAGCAAGGGACTCCAGTGACTGCTTGGGAACGTTATTAATGTACTCAGAGCAGTTACCATTTCTGAATATGCTCCCACTTGGGCATGCAGGGGAAGAAAAAAAACAAAATACCAAAACCCAAAACTAAAATAATGTTCTGTAATGGGGTTGGAACCTCTTCTGAGGTCTTCAAGTAAATGATTTTTTTTTTTTTGTATCCTCGGAAAACGCTCTATAAGAAAAAAAAGTGTGAACAACTTTGCTAGCTTGTTGTGGCATTTACTCTGTATTAGCAGCACATCAGTTAATAACTGCATATCTTAAGCTTATTTTATGACAGCTCCATATTAAATCATTAATTGTCAAAAATTCTTGTATAGGAGGAATGCTTTTGCTGAACATTTGAGACCCAAGCAGGTTTCTCAGATGAGCTGTACAGGATTTTAATTGAGAAACTGTAGATACCTGTCACACATATGGTTCATTCTGATTTCTTAAAAGTCAAGTGTAAAGCGTTTACCTAAGGTTTGGTAATCTCCTTCTTGCAACTTTTTATTTTGATAGTCTAATAGTTGTTGGAACAGCTTTGGTGTCTGTTGTATCCAAACTTTTGAAGGGAATGAAGCTGCTGGGTTTAGTTTTTATAAATACTACCAGCTGCTTTAAAAAAAACCCTAATTTTGCAAGTACACTATTGGCATCCAAACAATTTTTGGTTAAACTGATTCTAGTTGTTGGGTTTTTTTTCCCTAATGTAAACTTGTAAATTACAGGTAAAACTCAAAAACTCAGTTAGGAACATAACAAATTGCAAGGCTTTCAGAAGTAATGCATTTTGATTTTAAATTTTCAAGTTGTTGGAGCTCTTTGATAGTGAAGACCCACGAGAACGTGATTTCCTGAAGACAGTTCTTCATCGAATTTATGGAAAATTCCTCGGTTTAAGAGCATTCATCAGGAAACAGATTAACAACATTTTCCTCAGGTATGCTGTATTTTGTTTCACCTTTGTGGTCTGTCTGCAGTGAGTCTCAGAGTAAAAGGCACAGTTCTGCTGTCTGGCTTTCAAGTATTTGAAACTTATTAAAGGTTCTTTCTTTGGAATCTCCGATCATCTGCTTTGGTTTTTGATGGTTGTCTCTTTTTTTTTTTTTTTTTTTGTAACAGGTTTATATATGAAACAGAGCACTTCAATGGTGTTGCTGAGCTTCTTGAGATATTAGGAAGGTAAGTTTGATCTGATACAGAAAAAGTATTAAATGTAACTGTGGGTGTTTGCTTCAGTTTTCTTGCTTTGGGAATGGAGGAGGGGAATGAATTATTGCAGTAACAAGTGATGAAGTGCAGTCACTGATATAATCTAATGCTGTCTGGGTTACCATGTGAATATCAAATTAGGACACAGTATAAATTATTCTTTTTTTGGTGCAAGTTTTAAGGATGACTGGAAAAATAGTTCTTGAGGGTCCTTGTTTGTCAGGAATATCTTCTCTTGCTTATCTCATCTATAGATAACATTTTCATTAAGAAAATGAATGTTAACTTTTGCCCTCGTGCCGAATGAAATGCTTTAATCTTCAGCAAGCCGGTTTTCTTTAAATTGTGTTCAGGAAAGCCTTGTAAGTGCCAGGGATTTTAGTTATCTCTTTTTTGATAGTATTCCACTAATTTAATTTTTTACCTTTGAAGTTTTTTGTGTAGAATTGTTCCGTTTTCCCAAAACTGTCACATGTTTCACAGGAGACAATTCTAGAAATATTACCAGTTTAACTGAAAATCCAAACGTGGTGAAACTGTTGTGGAACAACTTCATGAAAATCAAGTGAAAGAGATATCATTATTTTCTGATTCTTGCCCAAAATATAGGGGGACTGGGGGTAACATCCAACTTTTCCTGAAGGACTTTTGTCTTAAAACTCATCAGCTCTTAAAAATAAGATTGCTGAATCTCTGAAACAACTTTTAAATTTTGTTCTTGGAAGGAAAGTTGTTCACAATCTCAGAACAAATGCTCAGACTGCCCTGTTTACATAGTCCAGACTTGTATGCCACCTACTTGTTGTGTTCTCCTCTGCGAGTTGCTAGTGTGGGTAAAACAGATCAGCCTCCTGATTCTTCTGTCTAAGCTTTACAATTAGACAGCAAGTCTTACTGCAGATTATTTTACTTCATGGAAATCATGGTAAAAATGCTTAAGCTTATCTAAAGAGTATTATTTGTCTGATGTGGTTCTCTGGTATTCCTGGCAAGAGTCTAAACCTGCATGATACCAATGCTTATGGTTGTGAATATGTAGAGATATTTTATGGCTTCAAAATAATCAGGTTTAGAAATTGAATCAGAATTGGAGTGTCTCTTGAATTTACAGAAATTCTTGACTTGATAGGAAAAAATACTTTTTTAATAAAAATAAACCCTGCTTATTCATGTTTTCAGTATTATCAATGGTTTTGCACTGCCACTGAAAGCAGAACACAAACAGTTCCTTATGAAAGTTCTGATTCCCATGCATACTGCAAAGGGATTAGCTTTGTTTCATGCACAGGTAAGCGCTTGTCTGTTTTTAAGAGTGGTGGGTTTTTTTTATATTTGCATTTGAAACAAATTAAACTTAAGGCAGTATGTGTTGTAATATCAGTATTCCAGTAGACTTGCAAGTTCAGTCGCTTGTTTTTTAAAGATCTTCTGGATCTTAGGTCTAAATGTTAATTCTGAGATTGTTTTGCATATATAAAGAGTGAAAGAATGTACCAGCAAGCCAGTTGTGTCACTGAAGTGGGAAGCTTTTTTGCTTGCCGGTCTTGTCACACTTTAAGCTTTGTTTAATCCCAGGAACCTTGTGCGGTTATCGCTTCCTTCACGTAACCTAAATGCTGTGTAGAAAGGAGCCTCGGGCATGGCCAGGTACTTAATTTAGAAGTGCTTTTTTAATTTCTAAAGCCATAGCAGTGGTAAGGAGGGGAGAAGAATGGTGGAGATAAATGGCAGAAATGTGTAGTAGCTCTCAGGATCAGCTAGAAATTATGTAGATCCATGACACGTTGTCAGTGCTGCGGCTTGTCCTTTGACTTCCAGTCTTAAACATTGCACAGCCGCTCAGCATTTTATTTGAGAATAATGTATATCCTTTCCAGACATATGGCACTTGAGTACAGGATATATTTGATGCAAACTTACAAGTAATACTGCTGTGGCTAATTAAACTTTGTTAGCTTAGCTCACTAATACAGCTCCTTATAGACTAAAGATACAAGGAACTGAGTTTCTAATTAAAGAGAAATCATTATGACTATATAGTCTACAAACAGGATCAGGTCAGGAGTTCAGTTAATTCCCAATTCTTGTATAAAAGTCATAATTTAATTAAATCGTTGTCTTTGTGGTTTACTGTGTTCGCCTGGCCTTCCACAGGCCCCTGGTGCCACGGACGGTTCCAGTGCTGGGTTCTGGTTTCCTGGTATCCTCAGGGTGTAAACCAGAACTAGAACTGGTTAGTTTTGCAGTTGAGAGTGGCCTGTGGCTTTGTAGCCACAGCACAAGTTTAGCCTACCCTTAAAATGTTAAAGCTGAATTGAGTACGAGGCTTTGTCTGTGAACAATGAAGTATTATTGTACAATATATATGCAATGGGATTTTATGAGATTAATGTGTGACACTTGTTGTTTTTTTAATCTACCCATGTACATCCTTTGCCTAAGGGTAAAATGAATTAGACCTGTTGTAATTACAGTACTTCAATTACCTGCTTTGGGATAACAAGATTAAAAAAAAAAAGGAAAAGTAGTGCTCAAATCCAAGCATCCTAGGTATTGAAATGTATGTGTAATGCATGTAAATAATTTCTCTTTGCTTATATATTGTGAGGTGAAAAATACTGTGACTTCTTAAAATCACTCTTAATCTCAGATTCCATTAAGTACTTCAATAACAGGTTATTGTATGTTTTCTGTACTGGACAGAGGTTTGGTTGTTTAGTTAAGTAACTACATGCTAAGTAACTAAACAGTAAGTAGTTACATACCCCATGTGTGCACACTTTGGCCTGAGAAGACCCCTGGGCAGAAGTCACTAGAGGCTGGGAGAGCAAGCTGGGGACTTAATCACGCAGTGTATGTATGTATGCTTCCCCACCTCATAACGCTCTTCCACAGGTGTCTGTTGGCCGTGCTGGAACAGGGTACTCAGCTGGGCAGATGCTGCCCCCCCTCTTGTGGGTGTGTAATAGAGTAAAATTCTCTTACCTGTGATCTCACCACAGGTCTGGGACTGTTGTGTGCCGTTAACGGCTGGTACTGGAGTAATGTGTGCTCAGTCAGACCTGGTTTAAAACTGGTTTTATTGGGCTGAAACTGTCACCTCTTTTTACCCCGGTATAGCAAGGTTTGGTTTGTACTGATAATATCGGAATTGATGGTGATGGTGAGAAAAATCTGCCTAGTTACTGGGTCTGAATTGGGGCAGTACCTGTCAAGCTTAGAAGTAACCTTCTAGGATGAAAAAAAAACAGGTTTTCTGTGCATGAAGATTTTGTAAGACAGAGCAGGCCAGTAGATCTCGATGCTTTAATTTAATTCTGTTTGGTGTGGAAGACTTTAAAATGTCTGTGCAGGGATGTGTTGGGTTCCCCCTGCCACCTCCTGATCTGAAGTGCTTCCATTATCAGTTGTGATACTTAGTTCTGCTGCAATGTCTAAACAATGTCTGTTAAAACTGAATAATCGTGTGGCTTGCATTCTAGCTCGCCTATTGTGTTGTACAGTTCCTGGAAAAAGATACAACTCTAACAGAGCCTGTAAGTGTTTTTCAGTTGAATCTGTTTCTATTTTTAATTTCAGCTAAACGTTGCAGTGTAACTGCTGGAATTGTGTAGCAGTGCTANCGAGAAGAGTTGTAAAGGGAATCTGGGTTTGAAAGGGCAGTTATCTCAACCTGTGACAGAGATAGAGCCTGGATTTAAGTGAAAGTTTGAACCACTGATATCATACAAATTGCCTCATATGAGAAGGCATGGATACTCCCTCCTGGTAAGACTGTAATTTCACTTTTTCTGGTGCTGATGGCTTATGCCTAGCCATCTCATGAAACTGAAATATTTTAGGGAATAGCGATCCCAAAATAAAAGTTGGAAAAAGTGACACCGCTTCCTTTAGACAGAAGGAACTCTGAGATCCCAGACGTGATGTTTGCGTTCTGCCTGCTCGGTTACCGGGGTGCCTCTTGGCAGTTATAATGTGGGCGCTTCAGGCATCAGTAGCTTTTGCCAAACCCAGTCTCCTGTGATACATATTGACAGCTTGGCTTAAAAGGGGGTTGTGGCGCTTCACGCGAGGGCCTTGACAGTGCCCGTGTAAAACAACGAAGGCTCAAGGCAGTGCAGCAACTCGTGGGGATGCAGACCAGTGTCAGGCCAGCCAGAACAGAAACTGGGTTTAGTTGGACAGTCAGAAATCTTTCTGTGAGTGTTATGTTGGTATTTAAGTACTTCATTCCTTCTTCTGACAGGAAAATGAAGAGCTTATGACAACTTCAAATTTTTTAGAAAGAAAAACATTGACAGCTTTGTGAAAACAACATAGATCTTCACTGGTCTTCCAGTGGAGAAGCTGGTTTTCTGCACAGACACCTAAGGGTTGGCCTTCCTTACCAGAAGACAGGCTATTCTCTAGGTGGAGGAAGGTGGTCAGCTTGACTGCCTATTAATTTCCCTTGTCTGCTTGAATCATCATGTTCCCCCGTTGCCAGCTGCACTGGTCAATAAGCTTATTTTGCTGCATAGGTCAGGAGAAAGGAATTGCTTTAAGCCGTAATCCAAGCAATAAAACAACCCATGAACTTTAACTGTTAAAGTTGACATGTGAGCAAAAACTGTGTAGTATTACATAAAAACCTGCAAAACTGAAGTGACAGTGTGACAAAGTCAGAATTCCCTGATACAGATTAACTGAATTGAGATGCAGGATCCAAGCCCAAGCATTGAGTGAAGAAGACTGGGCTTTCAGAGTGCCACAGTGCAATTCTGAGACTGTATTTGGACTGGAGCATGATTGTACACAATTCTGGCTGCTTTTTAATCAGTAAAGGCAAATTCAGAATGGGGAAGATAGAAGAACTCACTGCACTGTCACTGCTTGTGCTTGCTGTAGTTATTACTCAGAGCCTATAGTGAAGTTGGACTTGCAAAGAAGCAAAAGTTAATCAGGACTGAAGCTGTGCGAAAGGTACTGAAATGCTTGGGAAGCAAATGTTAAAATTTGGGGCAACTGATGAGATAGCATTTGGAATTTTTTCTGGCTTTAGGCCAAGTAGTATTTTAAGAACTCCATCAGAAGACCGTCTTCACAGTACCTTACTGTTATTTTTCTGGCAGGAATTGTCACTCGGGGTCAATTTAGAGGGCATTCAATCCGAGCTCTTGTAGCTATGGTAGTCTGCCTTAGGTCAGTCCTGATGTGTGCAGAGCTGACAAGAAGAGTTTGTTACCTAACCCTGCTAAGTGTGATGGCCTTTACATTGAAGAAACCAGAGTAAACACACAGTCTTTGTACATAAAAGATGTTTTTCTAGCAGGTGCCTACTGTTACAAGTCAACTTTCTGGGGTTTTTGTAGCAAAGGGAGAACTGGTGATCTTAGTTTGCATAGTAAGAGGAGCAGGACTTCAGATCTGCATTCATGTTGAATATAGCTTTGAATAAGATCATTGACTGTGACACTGCATCTATCAGCTTTTTAATATGGAAGCATAGTGATGCTGGAGACTGATACAGAGGAGCAAGGAACAGGTAGGCGGTTGAGGTCAGCACTTTTCGTACTCAGAAAATACTATTTAAAGTGTTATTTCTTTAGCAAGTTGAGAATCAGTCTGTGTAGCAAAGTGCCCTTACAACATCAAGTGCTGGAACTAGACTTTTCCAGCTAACTAATTCAATGTTACACTTCTGAGATCAGTAAATTCATGCTCCAGTTAGGGGTGTGCAGGAGGTTCTCACAGCTTTGCTCTGGCAAACGCACTTGTCTGGCATATATTTACTTACTTGTTCTGGGAGAAGGGAAGGTGTTGGCAGAATAAGCTACTGAACCGGTCAATCTTTGGGTCTGTTCTTTAAATATACAGAATCTCAGTAGGATAGAGGAGTCATTGAGTTATGAGCTAATTAACAGAAAATGGCCCTAGGTGTCAAGTGTATTTATACAGGTCACTTTAAACTGTGAATCTAGATAACCAAGCATCTCTCGTGCAAGTCTGACTCCTTGAGGGTGGAGGAGCAGGTGAGGGAAAGACTGCCAGGTCAGGCAACTGCCATGAAATGGTTTCTTTCCCCTGCCAGTGTGCCATCAGCCCCAGCTCTCCTGCTCTGTCCTTGGAGGCAGGAAGGGCAGGTCAGTGCTGGCCAAATGGGACAGGGACGGAGCTCTGCTTCTATGGGCCCAGGGCCAAAAGGGCCACCCATGTGGGTCTCCTGCCCCTTGTCACCAATCAGGCCATGGCCTTAGGGTTTCAGTTGTCTGCAGCTTCTGACCAGCTGGGCAGAACTGAGCAGTCAGGGTCTGTAAGGAAACTGTGCTTTTTTTTTTTTTTTTGATTCAATTATTAGAATTCAATTAGTTGAGCAAATTTTATGGTTGGATATGATCATTTAGGTGCTGCTGTATCATAAAAGTAGAAGTCCTTTCCTCAGAATGAAAGCTTATAAGGCTCTGAGACTGCTTCTGTTGCCAAAACGTCGTTACAGCAGCTTTTTTTAGCCAGCATTAATTTTGCAATGTAGATGCCATGGCAGATGTTTGTTTCTAGGAAACAGGCCTCCAGCCATTGTTTGTGTGTTCCTCTCCTTCCTCTTGGGGCTGGACTTTCCAGTTGAGTTTCCCGAAGGTTTTTCCAGTCTCTTGTAAGTTTCCAAAGTAGATACTAGAAATGTATTTTTTTCTCTCAAAGTTCATTTTTTTTTTTGTAGTTTCCAGTCTTACACATCTCCAATTCTAGAAAGAAAAGGGAAGTAGTAGAGGCTGTGGCTCCACTGTATAGCCCTGTTTGTGTGGTCGGCTCTTGGGCTTCAAACCTTGATGCAAAGACAGGTGCTCCCAAAGTACGGATGAGTGGAAGACAATCAACCTACAGTGGAGTTCAGTTTGTGATGCTTTGATGCTGTTGGCCTCCTATTGATCAATGTATGTGCTGGGGTGGGAGGGGAGTGTCAATAGATAGGGGGAGACTTGAGAAGTGATAGGAGTCTAAATTAGTCTGATAGCATAAACAAGATAAATATTTAAACGAGACAGCGCAGTGTTTCTTTTCAGTGGAACTGCACTTTGCTTCTCCTTACCCAGAGGTTCAGTGGCAGCTGAATACAGCTAACCAGTACTTCTAGTTTGAGTCTTATCAAGTATGTAACAAACACTTGTTCTGCTTTAACTTGTTTGTGTTTTTAATCTAGGTTATCAGAGGACTGCTCAAATTTTGGCCAAAAACTTGCAGTCAGAAAGAGGTTGGTTTTGTCTCTTGTTTCTGGTGTCTGCTGTGATGGAAAATGTTGTGTGGCGGGTTCATAGCATACCTAGCCTCTCTGCTGGGCTCTGCAAGAGACTCAGCAAAAAACTTGTGGTTCTTGAAGCTTTTTGAGGAGCTCATCTGTGTCACGCAACCCAGTGCGATTGTCTTGTATGTCTGTCCTTACTCTGGTGTTACTGTGTTAAAACCGTATGAAAAGCTGCATTCTAATTGACATACAGTATAGAGAAACCATTTTCTGAGGTGAGAAGTGTTTTAGTAGCTAGAGCCTGGGTCAGAGGTAGTCACCTGCAATAGGACATAGGCTTAGCATCTGAGGTGCCAACCAAGCATCTGGTAAAGCGCACATGCATTCTAAAGTAACTTTAAAATGAGTTTAAATATTGGGAGTTTGATTTATGCCACCAAATCCTGCTCCCCTCTGACAGCTCTTAAAAAGTGGGGTCCCTTCACACAGTGAGTACCACAGTGCGGCACCTACCTGGTGCTTTGCCCATAATTTAAAAGAGGAATTAACTATTTATCCCTTCAAAAATTACTTGGGAGATCTCATGTCAGTCACCTCTGCACCTCTTCTTGAAGAAATAAAATAATCTCGTGTTATGGGGTTTTTTCAACTGTAACCTCCCCCCCAGACACATTCTGCAGAGGCAGTTCTGTGAAATGTCTCGAGCAGTGACACAAAAAAGAAATCCAAGATGAGCTGTAACCCCGTAGCTGCAAGCGATGGCTGACTTCTTTCAGGCTGCAGAAAGCCTGCGGACATCTAATGCCTGGCAGTGACACACGGGTGTTCTCGGTGGGATTCGTGGCTGATGTGCAAGCTGTACTTTGTTTGCTTCTGTCTGCAATGGAGATATAAAACATTCTCTTAATCTTTCTTTTATACAATCAGGTCATGTTTTTAGGTGAAATTGAAGAAATCTTAGATGTAATAGAACCGACACAATTCAAAAAAATTGAAGAGCCTTTATTTAAGCAAATATCCAAGTGCGTGTCAAGTTCACATTTTCAGGTAAAAATAAAGTAGTATAAAAAAATTAAGTTGCATTTATTTATTTATTGGTGGTTGACCCCTAAACTTTGTGTTTCAGGTTGCAGAAAGAGCTTTGTACTTCTGGAATAACGAATATATCCTTAGCCTGATTGAGGAGAACATTGATAAAATCCTACCAATTATGTTTGGCAGTTTATACAAGATCTCCAAAGAACACTGGAATCCGTATGTAATGTAACTCCTACCTGTAGTACTGTAAATTGTCTGCTGTTTTCAGGCTTGAGCCATAAGCTTGTAAGTGATGTCATTTTTAAGTAAGTTTAATTTTTACTTTAATGAGATGAAATCGCTGCTCTGCATTGCTATGACGATGTTGAGTTTATTGAACAAGTGTGAGGAAATTGGATGATGGTCTTCATATGTAATCATATTTGATCTTATGCATTAGTTAAAAGTACAAGTTTATGCTTAGACCAAAACAATTTCCACACTTTATTGTCTCAGATGAACAAAACCCTGTCAGGCTCTTTGTAAGTAGCTACTGCTGCCCAGTGAGCTAGGAATGGGAAAAGATGCTGTGGGAGAAGAGCAGTGCCTACCACTAAAGGATGGTTAGAATGAGAACTGTGTGACTATGGCACTCTGTATTTAATGCCACAAGTTTTAAACATCAGTGGGCTTATGTCATGTTTGAAGGTGATTAAGTCAACACACTAAAAGCAATGTTTGCTTGTGTCCAACATGCTGAATTGAGTTGCAAGTCCATCTGCAGAATGTAAAGCTCGTCCAGGCAAAAGCAGGAAAATTGGGCAGGAGCCTCCCACAAGTTTGATATAAGTCAGATGCCCTGTTGTAAGCCCTCAGAGGCTCTGAAGTCAGCCAGCAGATACTGAGACTGTGCATCTGCTGGCAAACATAGCAGCTGAGACCAAATGCAAATTTTTGACAACTAGCCCTTTGGAGCACTGATGGTACTTGGACTTCCAAGAGATTTGAAGGATGTCCCTCCCTCTTGCCCTAGCTCAGGCAGAAGACGCTCTCTGTGAAGGCAGTGAGAGTCACAGGGTGATTGTGTACCTTGAGGAAGCTTGGAGAACAAAGTCTAACCCTTTGGCCTTCACCTTATTCTGAGGACAGAGTACCATCTTATGTCCATCCACCTGTCCAACAGGCATTTAAGCTCTTACTCAAAATCAAGCTTGTCTTCTCAGAAACCCAAAAGCCCAACTAAGCTTTTGTCTTTAAATCACATGTGTGAAAAGTGAAAGCTGGTGTGCAAAACAAACCCTACAGTGCATAGCCAGGTGCATCGTACAGTGGTGTGTGTGAGTGTAAGGCCTCCTAATACTGAGGGGACTTCCTAGTGCCACAGCAGTCAGTCTACGGCCAGTCAGGCAGCCCGGAGCCTCCGGTTATTTCCTTGGACTTCTTTTGTTCCAGCACTCTTTTCTCAAGGCCACGAGCCTACAGGGCAGCCCTGCTCTCCAGTCTTACAGTTGGTACTGCTCTCTGAAGGACAGAGGGGGAGGCATGTTACCTACTGTCTTGATTAGCAATAAGCTGCATTGGTAGGCACCTCTGGAATGTTTGATTTTATTGCTGGTTTGCATTTCTGTATGTAATTAAGAGTGGGTTTAAAGGAGACAAACCCCCACAATGATTCATAACTTACTGAAACATGGATGCTCTCACAAAACAGAGGAATACCTAAGGTAGAAACGCAACCATGTAGGACATGGCCCATGCTGCTCCAGCTGTTTAGTTTCTTAATGGTTTCCCATCCCTTACTGTCTTTATCTGCCACTTTATCCTCAGCAGGGCACAGGCAGCAAAACTCTGCTGCCCAGGAGCGCTGCTGTCAGAGCTGGTAGTAGCTGTGGTTCCTAGCCTCCGGTTCCTGGGTTCCCTCTTTTGAGAGGCTACTAACCAGAGGTTTTGTTTCTTTAGCCTCTCATGTGTTACAAAATTGCTGATAAAACTTGGTTTATTGAGTGGTTTTATAGTACAGCCACAGCAGTAATTAATTATATCCCATGCAGTTATAAGAATCAGGAGTTTCAGGAGAAACATCTAAAGATGTGTTTCATTAATTTAAAGGATTTAGTTTCTGAAACTTGCTGAGCCTACAGAGGTATCTTTAAACAGGAAGCTCAGAGTCCAGAAAAGAAATCAAACACCAGTTTACTGTGGTTAATTCTGGGCTGAGTATCTCTAATGGTGGTGTACCTTCTGTCCTAGAACGATTGTGGCACTGGTCTATAACGTGCTGAAAACCCTGATGGAGATGAACGGCAAGCTCTTCGATGAACTCACGAGCTCATACAAAGCAGAGAGGCAAAGGTACGGATTCTTTCTTCCACATACATGTTGATGGACACAGCTCCAGCATGTACTGGCTGGAAGAAACAAAGATGTCATTGTTGTGGCTATGGGGCTCCTGCAGGAACTCCTCATCAGGGCATAGCTGCTGTGTTCCTCAAGTTAAGAAGCACCCACAGGCATGTCAGTGATGTGGGGGAGCTGAAGCCCTGCGGAGGGGGCAGAAGGCCCCAGCTTCCTGGTGTGATCAGCTGCTGCCCCAGGGAGCCTGCTGGTGCTGGCTCTGCAGAGTTAGGGTGTGCTGGCTGAAGAAAGCTGAGCTGGAGAACGTTTATGTAGCTCACCTAAAACCTCTCTTAGCCTACTAAGGCAATGGGTGGAGTGAAGGCAAAGGGGCATGGAACATCCTAGGCCAGCTGAGACCACAGGCTGAGCCTCCTCTCAGTTGTGGTGCTTTTCTCCCCAAGGACACTTAGTCCCTTAGCTTGTTTGCACGTGGTAAGGAGTTTCCTCAGAACTGTCTGTGCAAAGCTGTGCTACAGCACTCATCTGCCTTCGCTGGAGCAAAGGTAAAGTTTTACCACTAACCTGTAGCAATTTATATTGCTCGCTTTGTGATAGGGGAAATTAATTGCCTCTAAAAATAGGTTTGGAGAAAAATGTACAAGAGGAATTACTAGATGTAAATAAGAGCTGTTAAGTAACTGTGTTTCCTCACTGCATGTAAAACACATCTGAAAGGGTCACTTTCCTTTCTTCCTACAGAGAGAAAAAGAAAGAATTGGAACGTGAGGAGTTGTGGCGAAAGCTGGAGGAGTTAAAGCTCAAGAAGGCTCTGGCAGAGAAACAGAACAGCACTCACCCCGTGCTGAATGCACACAATCCAAGTGCCAAATAACAGCAGCGACCCCTCTCCCCAGCAGACACACTTTTTGTACCCTTTTGAAATGTATAAGGATTTGCAAAAGACACCTCATCAGTATAATAGAGACAGCCAGGGTTTTTTTTTCTGGCAAATTTAAAGATTTGAATTTCAATACAGCAGTTAAGTGATGTCATACCACAACATATTGTAAATTTCTCTAATTATTGATATACTGTCACTTCCAATGTTTCATAGAACTGAATTATCCTTAATGAGTGAAATAATTATGGGAGTGGTGAATTATGACTTGAATTTCTGATTGTGTTGCACATAGGTGGTATAGTTTGCTATGTACATTTTTCCTTGTTTTGTATGTGCTTTTCACATTGCTGCAGACTTTGGTTAAGATGATAGAAAAGGCTTCTAGGTGTGCTGTATTTTCTCAAATAAAACCAAGGTACATTACCAGTAACTTGAGATAGTGGATGTGTGCCCCTCATGGCATTGACAGAAACGCAGCTATGGTGCTGTCCTTGAATTCCTGACTGCATTCAGGTTTAGATTTATATAATGCTCTCACAGTAGTATGAGGCAAAGAGGGAGAGGAAGTCACCTTGAACAGGTTTGGGGGGTCTCTGCCTCTGACCTTTCCCTGTGCCTCTGCCCCCTCCTCACTGAGTCTGGGGTCTGGGTGCCTTTGAGGTTTCCTCTTGCTACAGCTGAGGATGGAGCTTCCTCCAGTGAGCCCATCAATGATGCTTCTCATTAGCCCAAGGACCCCCTGCAGCACAGTGCAAGTCTGAGAGCCTGCCATGGAAGTTCTGGCATTAGCTTTAGCATCTCATATGAGAATGAGACCAAAACGGGGATTATTTTGTTTAAGGAGGGAAGGATGTCAATAAATAGTTCCTTGTTTTATTAAAGAAAATGCAGTCTGTTTCTTAAGGGTGGAAATTTGCCAATAGAAGTCTTTGTCTGTTTACTTGATCAAGTATTTTTCACATCTTTTATCGGAGTATAAAAGTACCATTCCAATCTCTTAAATTGCAGTTGTGTGGAAAACTTTTGTAATGAAAGACCTTTGGGGAATTGAGCAGCATTCAATAAAGTCTTTATGTTTGTATTTAGTGCTGTACATCACATTTTATACTTAAAAAGGCTAGGACCCTTCAAAGGGCTTTCGTGAACCACCTTTTATCTACGCCCATGTGACTGACCTGTGGGCGTTTGTACTGACAGGCAAGAGCTGGGGGCTCATTCTTAGGGGCAGGGTGAGAGGCTGCCTTCTGGCTGCAGTGGTCAGAGCAGTTGTAACACTTACAGGAGTAAATCAGTGGCTGTTAGGAGGTGTTCAAAACTTTACAAATACGGACATCAAGACTAGAAAAAGAAAATCACCCTGTAGCTACAAGGAGCCATTTCAAACAACTTGTGCAACACTTGCTGTTAATGTGACTCCTATAACTAGGTATATAAAAGAAAGGGTTCTTGGCTAGAATCAGCTGGCCTGCTCTAGTAACATTTCCTTATTAAACAAAGTAACTGTGGTAGCTGAAATAGTGACTGAAGTTAACTAACAACACAGAGTAGATGAAGTAGTGCAGAAAAGAATGCATCCTGCATTTAACCACCTACCTCCTGGGCCTGTCTTCCCCTGTTAAATAAATAAAGCAGTAGGATGCATCGCTGCCTGAGCAGATCACTTCTGAATCAGCTCTGCTACCCCACCCCACCTGAGGCAGGGACAGCAGTGGCCCCACTGGACACATTGAAGAGCTGTCACTGCAAGATTCTGAACATAGTGATGACTGAACAGCACCTGTTCTTCTAATTGAGGGGCTTTTCCCCGGGTCCTTCATCAGAGCTTCGATGAGCTCAGAGTTGAGATGGTGCAGTCTGAGCTGCCCTGATCACACTCTTGTGGGGAAAAAGGCAAGAGCAGTAACTGACAGCAGTAGGCTGTAACCTCCTGCCCAGCCACAAAAGAACCTGTGTGGAGCCAGCACTGCTGCTTTGCTCTGGCAATCAGCTGACAGTAGTGCACTTCAGAACAAACTGCTTCCTTAGAAAGCAAAGAAAAGAACGAGAGGGTACTTTTGATATGCTTTGTACTACATTACTAGTCTGTTAGTAGAGGACATAGAAGCCACACATGACTTTGGTGTATTCTGTCTCCTTGTAACATCCCCTTCAGAGCACACAGTGGGGTAGTGTCACCCTGTAGCTGCCCCAAGGCTGAGTTAAGCATCTAGAGTGGTAAGGGCCTTATAAGGAAGAAAAGACAGACACCACCATGCCAGCCCAGTTAGTTAGCGTGCAGTCTGACAGAAACTCTGACATCAGGGTGATGAAAGGCTATTTCTCACTCCCTTGGCAAAGGGGACAAGAGATGAGGGACAGACCTGGGACTGGAGCTTTAGTTTTTACCTCACCTCTTGCAGTAATGCTCCTGCCTGGTCCGCTTACAGCACTCTGAGAGCAGGGACTTCCACAGAACATACACAGCAACGTAGCTGAAGTAAGTTTTTTTAATATTAAGTCACTATACTTTAAATCAGAAATGACATACAGTAAAATTCCAGTGTATTTTGTTTTAACACCTACTTTGGAGAGGGGAGGCCAGACTGTTGTGGTGAGCACTTTTCTTTCTGAAGGCAGTCAAGGAGGTGATTGCGTTGGTACGGTAGCCAACGCAGGTCCTGGCGGACATGGAAGGAAGTTAAATGGCTTCCTGTTCCCAGGAGCAATTCAACACCATCCACTACTTTGTTGCAGACCTAAAGCTCTACTCAGTGTTGACTCTGAACATTAGTGAGTTCTCTCCTTTCCCCTATACATCGAGGTAAGCTTGTTTGTTAGAAGAGAAAAGCACAAGTTTTGTTAGACCCATCCTAGAGTTAGTGCCTTCCTGAAGCTTGAAAGCCAGGGCACAAGGCTGTTCCTCCAACCATTGTTTTTCTAGAAGAAGACATACCTGGTCTGCATGGTTAATTGCTGTTTGAATAGTTTCTATCCCTCCTGCTATGAACAGGGAAAAGGCAGTCTTAGGCTCAGCTTATGTGGTTCATTGCTTGACGGCTCCTCTTCAGGTGTCTCTTACGGATTTTGATCATCCACTTGACACTTAACTTCGCAAAGTCTGCTGCCTTAAACAGAGCCAAGAAGATCCCACAGAGAAGAGCAATCATGTTCCAGGGATTTGCTGTGACAATCTGAAAGATTAGAAGAGTTGATTGTTACTGACTAGGTACAGCATATGCCTGGTCAGATGAGGGGACTATTTCTTCAGCTAAAGTGTTCTCCAGCATATTCCCTACACAGCAGAGGTGGCCTGTAGCGCCTTCTCCACATCTGCCTCACAATGTGGTTTACTGAGTCCTTCCATATGGAAGGAAGGACACTGTACTAGTTGCCAAATTCCTTTTAGACTGTTTCAGGATATTTGTTTAAAACTTCAGAGACAGTAACTGAACTGTAATTTTAAGATTGTAGTTTCACTCTTATTACAGAAGGATTTACAAAAATAAGTCCCATTAAGGAAGATAATTTGACTTTTGTCCCAGAAGACAAAGTTAAAAGCGGTGACCATGGAAAGGTTGAACAAGACTGTGGTAATGCTAAACCAGATCTTTTTAGGTTTATAGGAAATATTTTATATTTCCATTTTTAACTACACTGGGTTCAAGAGTAGTTAAATTTGTTTGCAACTGTCCTCACAGCTTTAGGTACAAGGACGACTTCTAGATCTCAGATGCAGCAAGCAGAGCTAGGCTTAGACAGCAATAAAACAGCACACTGCTTTTGGACTTGCAGCACATTGTTCTACATTTTAAAGTCCTTTTTGTGCATTGGAATGCTATACCAAACTATTCTAATAACAAAAATTACAGCAGACTATTTTTATTATTCTGATTTAAGACTAGGTTTCTTGCTTGTCAATTAATAAAAAAGTTTCAAAATCAGTTTATCCAAGAACACAAGCAAAAAGTCCCGCCTCGACCTGAAGCTATGTTTGCTTAAACACAGGCACTGTGTTTCTTAGTTATGTGTACACAGAGCTGCAAAAAGAAGCTAAGGAAAGGCAGCAGCGGATCTTGACAGCCTTATACCCAGCAATCTGGGTATTCTGTGGAAAAGCCTAGACTAAAATTTCTGAAGGAACCCAACTCTTCCTCTGAATTTCAGCTTGTAGTGAGGTAACAGACATGCACATGGACACATACAAACCACAAGTATGGACAGTCAGACAATAAGTCAAGAAAGGATCACTCACATCTTGAACAGTCTGTATAAAAGGATCTTTCCATTCGAATACCACAAAAAACAGCTGGTCACCTCTTGGTTTAGTTCTCTGGTCGATATAGTTAACCACGCTAGTCTGGGGAGAGGGGGGGGAAAGCACAAGGCGCCTGTTAGTTTCTTCAGTGGTGCAACAAGTCTTCTGCGCAACCGAAAAGGCAACAAAAATAGTAGAACTGCTTGGGGACTTCCAACTCAGCCCTTCCTCCACCTGCAACAATAAACTCCCAAAATATGGAAAGGGTAGTTTCATCTCTCACATTCATATTCCTTTCCTGCTTACCTGCAGTACCATTTCCACATTGGTAGCCTGAGCCTTTATTTTAATAGATAGGTTTCTTCATTTGGAAGGGGAAGAAATTTAATTTACAAAGTTTACTTACTGTAACACAGCATTTGGAACGGTCCCTTAAATGAATGCTAAATTACTTTTGTTTACCAGAGAACACATTGCAGTGGTAGGACTGAAGTCAGTTATAGAACAAACTCGAAGATGCCAGCAAGTGCAGAATGCCAACAGAAGGGAAAGAAGCCTAGATGTTGACTACTGAAGCCATCCTTCCTAGTGCTGCCCATTTACTAGGTTACCATTTGAAGCTAGCTTGCACCGGCAGAAAGCTTTAGCACAACACCACCAGGAAGCTTTAGCAGAACACCACCAGGGTACAGCTTAGGCTGCCAGCTGGACATTGCTGCCACATGAAACCAGTATTGAGGACCACCATCAGGAGAGTATTAAGCCACCAGGCCTCAAAAAATAATGTTTATCTGGTGTTGTAACACTCCCCCACCCGACAGGGAACTACATGGAGTTGGTACACAGGCTGTAACATGACAGTTTGCGCCAACCCCCTGCCACCAGCAGACAACATAAACCAGGCAAGCACACAGGAGTTCCAGCTGAACACGTGGTGGAAGGACTTCCCAGACACCAGAGGAGTACTGACACCTTGGTGTGTGCACAAGGAAGCACGGCTGCTCTTCCAACAGCAGTTCAGTCCTGCGGTACAGGACCTGGCCATGCAGTACCTTCACTTCAGGGTTGTGCAAGACCACGGAAGTGAGCACAGTGACTCGGCAGGCACTGAATGAGAGAGGGACCACTACAAAACTCTTGGCTTAGCTTCTTTACTAATCCTTCAAGGTTTTTATCAGTCCTTTGTGCACCCTGATTTAGGTCCTTCATACTCCCTGACCAGATTTAGGCTGCAAACACACAGAAGGAAGAGCTAGAACACTCTGTGTCCGTTGAGGGCATATGGGAACTTCATACCTCATGTTTTCTGTTCAGCACCTTCTCTGTGGGCTTACCCTACGCTTCCACAGCTCCTTTAATTATCGCCGTGTACCACCACCCCAAGTCTGCTCAGTGAGGAAAACTGCACCCCAGGAAACAAGCCCTACACAAAGCTAAATGAAGGCACTGGGGAAGGAGGATGAAGCAGTGACTACTGGGATAGTTAGTGCTGACTGAGCTATTTAACCTAACAGTCACATCCATCTTCCTGGTATGCCATCTCCCAGTTTGAGGTTTGAAAGGCTAATGGGCGTCCTTATGCAGCATAAGCAGATGTCATACCATCAAATAAAACAAATGCAATTTATGTCTACTGTATTATTCATGAGGATTTGAAAAACCAAATTTGCATTTGTACCAATTCCTGTTTCCTAGTTTAAAAAAAAAAAAACAAACTAAAAAAAATCCCCACAACAAAAAACCCCACCACAAACCACCTCACAAAGATAAACACACCACCATGGTATTCACCTACCCAGATGATCAGAGGGTCCACAAGAGCTGGACTAAATGGATGTTTACAGTCACAAAAAGCTCAGCTTTTGCCGAGTTGGAGTCAGTCTTTTGTTCCCACTTTGCAACATGTTAGACTTGAGCACAAAAAGGAGGATTTTTCAGGAATCCTACGCTAGACAAGTACCAAATAGCAAGTGATACAGAACAATTGTTTCCCCACCCCCAGAACTAAGGGTAGCTTAGTTAACATTTCTACATGAGCCTCTTTGGGCCCTTACCTAAGACAACCAACGTCACCATGAACACATACAAGGCCTGGCTTTTCTCCCCCAAGATGCATCACCAGACCACACCAACACCTGGGCTCAGCAAGACATTCATGCTTTTATAGAACCTCCCCATGTTAGGAAAGAATGTGAGCAACCATGCAGCCAAAACTGCTCAGCAGCAAGCAGTGCAAGAGATGCAGTGAAATGCTCCTGGCATTTCATCTCAATCAGCCAACCCACCCACCCTTCTTCCAACTCATTTTGCCATTTGGCCCAAGAACTGGTTCTGTTGGACAGTTATCATTAAAACCGTGGCAGCAACTTAGTTCTTGAACTAAGAGGTCCCAGAAAATTCTTACTGAGGACTTTTGAAAATTTTTACCTCTTGTTTGAATTCAACAGTCTCACTACCATCTTCTTCTTTTGTTTTCACCAAGGACATCTTGACCCAAGTTCGAAAGCCTCCAGAAAACTTCCAGCTGGAATATGAACTTTCACAGTCCTTCATGAATTCTGCTTTTTCTGGACTAAAAGAGAGAGACCATTACCTTACTGACCAAACTTGGAGCAGTATCTGGGCACTGTAGACAGAATGTCAGACCTAAAGCCACTTTAAAATGTGTTCCTTTTATGTCTCAATTGCTAAGATTCACTGTATCTAAAACCTTGACAGTATTGTGCCTTGATTAATGGCAGCACTTGCACTTAACCACTTACCTGGTGCCCATCCTCTCTAGAGCCCTGCCTGCCCCTGGGGATTTTCTACCTTACAGAAGAGCTTTGTTCTGCTCATCTGTCCTTGCTGGGACAGAAAAGAGCAGAGCCAGTACCCCAGGAAACAACTTACCAATATCAGGAAGCACAAAAAAGGAAGAAACAGCCCAGAGGCAGGGAGGCTGCTTCACCCCATTTCTGAAATGCAATTAAAGCAGTTGCAATGCAGACATATTTTAAATGCTTTGAAATTTACATTTAGTGTAGTCCTGTTATTTTGGAGCTTTGGACTACAGCTCCCATCAGCAGTAACACAGCTGTTTCACAATATGCCATTCCTGACTATTTGCAGCCCCAGAGTGGCAAGATGTGTTGGGTCTCTACTTGTTAATACTGCAACTATAAATGGTTTTAAGGCCTCCTATACCTGTTGCACTGTGGTGGTAGAGAGGAAGCTCTAAGGCATATCTGGTCACCATCCTGTCTCTACAGACTGCACAGGACACTGCGTATTAGCCATGCTATTTACTTGATGCTCTTCACCACTCCTATTTTAGCCACTTTTGTGTCATCTCTATGACATAAGCTCGGCCCTGCAGCTGCTTTCCCAACAAAGTTTCATTTGAGATGAAAGGGTAAATCACTGATGATTCACCAGTCATTAAAGCACACACTGCTGATTTTTACTAAAGATAGATTTCAGGCTGCAGAGACACATATGCTGGTCCTTGAGACAAAGGAAAGGGTTTTGACTCAAGATTAAATCCATCTTCCCAGGTGAAGGGAAAGAGCATCCTTTGCTTATGCGGCAGAGGGTGGACACGGCTAGGTCTATCAGGGATAAAGGTATTTTGATCTTTCAAAGAAAGACACAGAGAAGTGAGGAAAAAAAGCAGAGCAGCAAGCTCTCCTTCTAAAGAACAAATCCACCCCAGTGCTGCTTGGCCTGCGCTTCTTTTTCCCTTAGTTTTCAGAATGGGAGCTCCTTTCTGCAAGCCAAGATGTCTTGTCTGCAAGGCAGCAGAAGCATAGACAAGTAGAAGTGTCATGCTGATGGCTATCCCCTACTACAGGAGTAGGTGAATATACATACATTTGTAGGTAGGCAAAACCTAGCAAAGCCGTTGCTCTCAAGTCAGAGCTTCGAGTTGATGAGCTCACACACACAGAACTCCACTGTGCATGCAAACAGAAAAGAGTTTCTGGAAATAAAAACAAATACCCTTTGCTGCCCAGCAAGACAGTGTTTTAGCAGGTTAGGAATATCTTTATGGATGTGTGATACTAGCCGCTTGTTTAGCGATCCCAACAGGATGGCAGCACACCTCTAACTCTCACAGAGGACGAGGGCCAAGCATCAGAACAAGTCCACTGCCTGACTGCTCCTCACCTTACATACCAATGGCATCAGGAGACCTAATCTGACAATGATTTCTTCCCCCTTGGGTAAGCAGGTACAGCAGCAGCTGATGGGAAGAAGAGCACAGTGCCTCTCCACTGAGGAGCACACACAGTTAGCACTCTGCCAGCCAGTCACATGTCTACTGCAAGACTAAATACAGCATCCCAGAAAAGCTTTCCAAACCAACATGGAAAATTGAAGCTGGAATTTATGACAGAGCTAAACATTAACAGCAACAGCTTATGTGGTAAGTAGATAGCAGTAGTGTAACTTGCCTTCAGCAGTAATTGTAGGCTTGAAAGATTAAGAGCATCTTCGGAGAAGCTATCTGAGAAGGCATCTCCTTGCATGTGCCCATCATAAGGACCACTGCCACAGAGTCAGTACAGGGGAAGCAGAGAGGCACAAGCTTTGCACAAACAACAGCAGAGGGCAAGTAACATAACTTGAAAGCCACACACAACTAGGTGAACACAAGACAAGCAACAGATTTTAATCTTAAGAACAATTATCCAGACAGTTGTTTTTAATTCCCTCTACACCTCAAAGACGAAGACTGCACTTCTGTCCCACTTCTCAGTAAGTCTTTCTATTGATTGCACTGACCTTCAGGTGTATGGTAAGATTCCTGGAACATTCTGCACCAGGCTCTCCTCAAGACCCTGCAAAAATTCCTACATCACAGCAGAGATATGTACAAGAGGCCACACTCTCACTTGGGTGAGCCAAGGACCTGGTTTCCCATCAGCCAATGCTTTCTCAAAACCACTGAGAGTTCAAACTACAGAGAGGCCACTGCCCTGGTACAGACTGATTACATCAGTCCATGAAAGGTTTTGTTCCAGTTTGGGAATTACTAACCCAGGTCAGGACCGGGCTATGGCTCTGCATGGGTCCTTCTAACACCGATCTTTATGGACCGACCCATGAGAGTCAAAGGCAGCTTAGGATGTCCCACCAGCAATTTCAATGGAACAGCAAGAGCCAATCCCAGAGATGGGTCAAACCCTGTGTGTTTATTGTTTTTGCTTTCCCCAGGGCATCTAATACAGGGTCAGATGGCATGACACCAAGAGTCTTGACCATTCTATGACTTAATTTGGTTTTCTGCACAGAGCAGTCCAGACCTGAGATGTGAACATGGGGCTCTGTTTAGACCCTAAGTTTCTTGCCTGTTCAGACTGGCATTCATCATCTCACATGACCATAAATTATCTTTATTGTTGCTATGCTAACAATAGTTTGTCAGTAATATGTTCAGAGGATTTCTTCTTAAACCCATGTATTATGCTAACAACAATTCAGGAAAGGAACTTGTATTTTTAGCTACACTTTTTCTGGAAGTTTGCAAGGGTTTCATGATTTCCTTCCCCCCAATTAATACGGCAGCAGACAGAAGCTGCCAACGTAGAGGAAGCAAACAGCAGCAGTATCCCTCCAACTCCCAGGCCAACAAGAGCATCCAGTTTGGCAGCATTCTGCAAAGGCCAGAACAAAACTAGCATCAGTGCCAGTTTCACGCAGGTTGTCGACACAATTTTAACAGAATAGCTGCAGAGGACAAAACCCTTGACAGAAACAACTGGACCTTACTTCAGTCTTCACCACTTGCTATGCCTCAAAAAAAAAAAAAAAAAAAAAAAAAAATTAAATAAATAAATAAAAGCCCTCACAGGCACATCTCTAGATGCCGGTTTTACTACTGCTTATGGCTGCTGCAGGCACCAGCCGCCAGATATGATTATTGCTATTTAAAGCAAAAGCGAGCTGCACGTAATGCCATCTACACTGAAACCATGATGTAGATACAGCAGGACTCTTCTCACCCATTTCAAGGGGGTTTGAACTGTGAGTTAAGGTGGAGAATACCCTACACATTTTACAGCAGTCTGCTTGTCCAGTCTAACCTAACTCTCTGCAGTCACAGCAAAAACCCTGTGAAGGTAATGATGACATCTCATGAGTTTTAGCATGTATCTCAGCACTTCTGATTACACTGCACATGAATTGCTGGCCACAGTGCTAATAATACACTCTCATAACCAGTGAGACACTTTGTCAGGAAAAACAGTTAATGGTGGCCAGCAACTGAAGTTTTTAGAGGCTCTATGGAAGGACACAACAGATATCTTGGTTCAGCCTTCCTATCAACTATATTTAGAAATGACTTCTGGTTCATCAGCAGATGCTATTTTCTCTTCTGCTGGATGTTGGACAGAATGAGTACATTAGACATACACACATGGTTTCACACGCACTTCATGGCCAGGAGAAAAAAAATCTTTCAATCTGCCTGAACCTGTCCAGTCCACGCCCCAGGTCAGAAGCACACACTACTGAGGAAGATAAGCCATACAATTTGTACCAAGCTTTGGAGGATGCTATGAGACACACTACTAGTCTCTTATGCACAACTGGTTCTCTTATATTTCACTTTGGCAGGCAGATCTTTTACTACTAAGTTTAAAGGCCTTAAATACCTTTGCCAATCACTTATCTGAGTTAGTTCAAAATCAGTTTTAACTCACTTTCCTTCTGCCCCGGCAAACAGCCACAAAGGATGCATCCCCAGACAGACACCACTACTTCCTACAGGTTCACTTCACTCCAGACATAGCCCAGGCTCAGTCTTCACCCTCTCAGCTTCCACTCCAATGCCTTCCAACACCAGGACAAGGCTGGAACAAGATGACACTTCCCCATCCATCTGGCGATCAATTCCACCATCTAACCAGTTTGACCTTGCAAACCTGGAGGCAGGAGGTTGTGACCCAGGTTTCTCCCAGGCAGCTTACAGATGATTACTACAGAGTCACCTACACTGGCACAAACACAGCCTTCAACCTAGGACCTGTGCAGTACAAATTGTTGCTTTGCTCATCTGACCCACCTTTGCACAGCATGTGATACAAGCATTTGAGACAGCAGCACATAGACTTGTAGCTTGCTTGCAGAAATACTGCCAGCTTCAGTAGGACATACATGCTAAGTTGGGAAGGAGTAGGTTTTTAAATGGCTTATCTGCGAATTCATACAATTAGCACAGAAACGTGGCTTCCAAGACTTGAGTATGCATAGACCAAGTTGTGTCTTGGTAAGTTGTCTCATTCTGCAAAGACAGGAACCAGGTGTAACACAACTGCACTTCCTGCCATGCTTCACAGGGTCATCTCACTAGTTGTGTCTTGAGGCACATGACAGCTGCACACCTTGCTGGAACTGGTCCCACTGCACACATGTCACAAGTCACAGAAAAAAAAAAAAAAAACCACAGAAGGAACAAATAGCACCTTCTACCTCACTACTCCTAACTGGTATTTTCTCACCCTGAAATACCAATGCCTAAAATACCCAGAACATTAGCATTTTACTTTTTCACTCCACATCTGACCATTACCAAATGAAGGTAATCTCTTGTCTAGCTTTTCATCTGGATCACAGAGAAAAGAACTTGAATTTAAATTAAAGCAACAACTAAACAATTAAGTATGGAACTTATCCTCATAAGGCAGGCTTTTCAAGAAATTTCAATACCTTTGGATTAGTTCCACTCCTATTTAAATTAGAAGGTTGCTCAGTCACCTCAGTGGCACCAGTGTCAAAACAGTGTGAAGCAGTTTTGAAAAACATCTATGAAGTTACACCATTCTGTAGAATCTTACTTAAAGCAAGTAATACAAAGATGTAGTTTATCTTCCAACAAAATCACAACAAATCAATCTAGGGATCTGCTATTTACAGCAATTGCTTTAAAATATTACAGAAACGTTAGTGCTCTCGGGGCACTTCCTGAGCACACTTCCTGATCACCCTTTGGCCGCAGACAGCGACAGGCCAGCACAAGCTTCAAGCTGTTAGAAAGCACAACAACAAAAGGCTGAAACACAGATGAAGGGTAGGTTTTGTCACTGAAAAAGTCCTCAATTCAATTTCTAAAAGGTCAGATTAGTAACTTAAGACATGAAAGAGTATCAAGATAATCCAGATATTAAGAGACAGACATACTTTCACTAGCACTGATGTAGCAAGTTCATAGCATTTACAGACTCATCCCTTTACATACCTGTCGATGAACTCTTGGAAAGAAGAAAAGAGAAGGTAGTCAATGGCACTAAAATCTTGGTCTGTTCCATTTAAATGAAACTGCAAAACCACCAGTTCCTTTTTCTTCACATCACGAGGGCCTCGAACAACCAAAGCATACTTCTGTAAACGAACAGAGATGGTGAGAGTAACAGAGGAATCCTCACTTACTGATCATGAATTTACCATCTGAACTAAGTACACTACAGAAATTTAAGACACACCAAAATTTTCTCAGCTGCTATGAAGTATATGCCCATTAAAGTATCTAACAAGAATGCCAAATGAATCCCTCCTTTTGGTTTAAAAAAGCGAAGTCTTTACTACTTGCTGTAGTTCTATGATAGTCCTTCTATATTTCTATCATGGTCCTGCCACGTGCAATAACCAGTCAAGGCCGTGCAGCCTGCCTTCTGCAGAAGGTCTGTCAAAACTGTGTTGAGCACTAGAGTCTAAGAGCTTTAAGCTCTTGACATGAAACAAACCACTTTTGAAGTTGGATGTGGAAAACATCCGGCTTAACCTTAAGAAAGAAGAATGCTTCACAGCCCCCAGCACCTCAAGTAAGCTGCTGAGAGGAAAAAGAAAAAAAGAAAGGAAAAAACCAAACAAACCCAAACCACCCACAAACAAAAAAATGCTAGTAGGCAGAATACAACTGAAAGTCACGCAGGGGTTATACTGAACAGCAAGCTGCTGCTTGCAAAAGGACTTGGCCAGTTTGAACAGGGTTCAGAGGTCTCAATGACTCTCCATTCAGCTGCAGAACTAGAGCCTATTGGATCAGCAAAGCTTCTAAATCATACAACATAAAATGGGGGTTATTAGTTTGTGAACACAAGCCAAAAGAGCATGTTAGTATTAAGACTTGTACCTAGAATATTACATTCAAATATGCTAAGGAGCTGCTTCCCCAAAACAACTGGTGACTAGAAGGCACACATGAAGAAAAAAACTGATGAAACCAGTACCTAGTTTGTTTGTGTTTAGTTTCCTTAAAAACAGATCTGATAAATCACTTTAGATACAAATGATCATATTTATTTTTTAATTTTTTAACATTTATTTATACAAAATCTGGATTCTCTGCATTTTGAAGGGCAGTTTAAGACAATGACTCAATGTACCCATCTTATTAGCTCACACCATTTCAGTGTAATGAAACACTTGGTGCCTAGTTACAGTTTTTCCGAGCATAACAAAACCAGTATATAACTCCCAGCAAACACACGAAGAGATAAGCTGTCCTGCTTTAATAGCATAACTGCTACTGCTTTCAATCAAAGCTAGATTTACTATATCAAGGAGTATGCTCAACAGTTCGTTTAGGAGAGAAATGAAACGACAGTTTCATTGTGAAAAACAACTTATTTTGTCCCATTCAGTTTTTCATGCTGCACACCCCCACATGGCAGCTGTTCATCCATAACACATACACACAGACTGGGTTCTTTTACTTTTCTGAAAGCAAAAAGGACAGATGGCTCTAAAAATAACTAGAGGCAAGGATTTTTTTTTTTTTTTGGCAGCACTTAAATAATTTTACTTTTAAATACCATTAATGAAGAGAAACACACCACCACTACCACCCCCACCACCCCCCAAATAATCTTTTCTCTATTATATTATTACCATAGTTTGATTAGTAAAAGGATCTGTGTAGTTGATTCTCTGAGTGGTACACTCTATGTCTCCTGGTTGACCTGGATTTACCAGAGGTGGAATGTGATCGTAGTAATGATGCTTGCAGCTAAGCAGCCGAGCCTTGCCTGGATAAAAGGCAATACCTGTTTTGAGAGAAAACACATTGAAGAGAGCTGATTTATTTCTCAAGTACAGACATTTTCATTGCAGGATTTGACCCCACAGAACACTGAGCTATGCTCAAGATCCAGCAAAACAAAAAATTAAAGCACATGCTTCAGCGTTTTTCTGGAGCAGGACAACAGTGAAGCCGCCTCTTAACAGAACCTCTGCCAGGCTTTGGAAAAAAAATTATCAGGGTTCCTGTTCTGTTACAACATTTCAAGGTTCACAGAAGTTACAAAGTTTCTCTAGTCCTCCCACAAGCCAGTAGATAATAGATGAGTCCCTCTGACCCAAAATGAGAGAAACACATGAAGTTAAGAGTCAAACCGGACACATAGCACTTCTGCATGTGCATGTTTTCAGATATCATTATTTAATATGCCAAATTTTAATTTAAAATAGTACACATACTGTACATAACAAATCAGAGATCACCGGTCTAATAAAAGGGAAAAGATGCTCTTCAAACCCCCTGCGGTGTTCTGTTCACTGAACATGTCAACAAACTAAATTCAAAGCCACCAAACATAGTAACTGTTACCATCCCTTATTACTTCTGTCACTAGGTAGGCAGGCTGCTACTTCGTTATGTAAATTCATATATATAAAGACACAGTTTCAGACCAACAGGATACCCCTAAAAAAATAAAATCCCCAGTTGCCTCAGCTCTAGAAGGGCCCCAAACCTGAATTGCCACACATGCCACATTAATACTGGAAACAAACTTACATGATGGTAATCCAGACTTGCTACTAAACCATATTATTTGTATTGTTACATATGGTTAACTCATATAACTGAGATTAATGTCTTGCTTTTTGGATGGCAGTTTAAGCAGTCAGCACCTGAGCCTAAAAATGCTTTATCCCCTTCATTGGTGCTCCGTGCTTGCACTCCGCCATTTCATCACTTTCACAGGGCAATGCAGTAAAGCACTACAGCAATTTAGGTTCTCTGATCTGGAAGGGACTCCCAACAATACTTTTGAATTTATGTGTATGTGCTCTCTGCTTTTGTAAATGACATTTTCTTTCAGTTGCTGTATGAAAAAGCTCACGTTAAAAAAAAAAAGAAAACAAAAACAACAACCTGCATTTACAGTCAGACCCATCCACTCTAAATGCAAGGACCTACTTACAGAGCTGAGCCTAACTGGCCATACAGAAAAACAACCTTGGGAACATGGCAACAACTTGAAACACTCACCTTTCAGCCACAATTACCTGCTATTTGGAAAGTGTGGTAACACTTCAAACAAAGGTGTTATTTTTAAATTGCCAACTGACATACAACAGTTTCAGCAACCACAGCTCTATTTATGAATGGTTACTGGTTAACTTAAGAGCAAGGATACAACTCACTATTCAGAAATGCTTCTGCAGAGTAATCCCTCCTGCAAACTGCAAGTTTCCTGATGCCAAGCTGCATTTTTTACTCCAACATCGTTCCCTGCAGTCACATCACATTTTCATTGCCTACTGATGTAATACCAAGCCATAAACAATGCAGAAAAGAAGCAGAAAGTGGCATTGTGATCATTTGGTGGTTGCTTTGAGAAATTCATCTTCTTTACTGTCAACAGCATCTTACTGTCCAGTGCACCACTGAGGTCCTGATACACATCCTACCTACTACCCTTTTGAATTATACAGTTTTGGGAATATTTCCAAGAGGAATTAGCTTCTTTCCCTAAAATAGGGCCCATTCTAGAGTCTGCAAACACTTCTCATCTTTTCAGATGTTGCATCACACTCTGCAGCTACTGTCATTTGTGTTACTGGCATGAAAGCTCCCCAAACCTCCTGCAAAATCTCCTGAATGCTGCCAGGCAAAGTAAACACTACACAGATTGAAAAAGAGCAAGTAAACGTCCCGGGTCATAGCATGTATGCACTAAGGACACTGGAGAATCAACACCAAAACTGTAAGAGTTCAAGGTAAATGTGAACAACTTAAGCCATTTTGTTTGTCACCACTCTTACCAGGCGCATCATACAAGGACACTTCCTTGTAAGAGACAGACATCACTGGGTGCTTGAGCTTTTCTCTGAAGTCACTGATGGTTTGGTAGACAAGGAACACAGCCACAGCCATGAGTAGCAGATAAATAAACAGGAGAATTACTGAAAAGACATTCTTTAGGCAGGTCTTGCTGAAACGCAAAGAAGGCGTAGTGGTACCCAGTTCACTATCTGAAACCAAGAAAAATATGAATTAGGACTTTAAGATAGACATAATTGGGCTGAATCAAAGATCAATGACTTCAGATTAAAGTAAGCCTCAAATTCAGCTTGATCTAAAAAAGAAAAACCAAAACAAAAACCCAAAGAGCTATTGCTGGTTTTAAAGCAGGCAGCTGCTTCCCGCTCAAGCATGAGGCATAATCATCCAGAAGCTGTGCATGAATTTCACATGTTGAACTCCACACTTTACTTAAGGACATGTGAGGCAGGAAACAAGGTTACATTCAAGAACAACTCAGCCCATAAACAAAGGTCAAAGTTCAAAAGAAAATGAAAAAAAAAAAGTTGATTGTTGGTCAAGCTCTCCTAGAAAAACAATTCATTTCCCCCTTTCCCAGTCTGAACTGGTTCTTCTACACTCAGCATTACGCATCAGCACAGAGATGCTCTAATTCTCTTATACAGCTATCTGCATTGCATCTGCACTATGGTAGAAGTCACAAGATATTAGTTACCCTCTCACTTTTGGACTGTAGTTTGTAACTCCTTGGGTATACCATAAGGTTCTACCAAAGGATTCTTTCAGTTACAGCTAGAAAAAGACTGACCAGGTTCACGGTGTCCTTGCCTTCAAAGATTATTCTTTGAAGATCTTTACACTAGTCTCACTTGTACACAGACACTGCCTTCCCCATATTAATATTTGCCGCTCCTTTTGGCAATACTTGTAAGGAAAAAGTTCACATACTCTTGAGTTTTAATACTCATCATGTTTTAACTGTGAGTAATATATAGCTGAACACACAAAAGGAGCATTAAAGCCCAGTATGTGAGAGGAGGTAAGTAGGCATATTTTACACTGTCTCTTCTCTGTGGCATAATCTAATGAGACGGGACACAGTCTGCTCTTCAACTGTAACAGCATGGTTTGGTGTTTGTTCCTTACTACAGCAAACGCCAGCCTTTTAGTAAACCCCATTGAACACATATCCTCTTACTGTCCATGGTCACTGCTCCAATTCACTCTCAAGAGACAGCAGTCCAGGAAATTCAGATATTAATACGCATAAAGTTCGCACTACTGACAAAGTGTCTTGAACCACTGCAAAGCATTCAAGAGATACTCATTTCAGGTTTGCTTACCTTAGTGCCTACACATGAGCTGCAATAAGTCCAATTAACACCACCCCACACCCTCTCAAAGCAGGTCAGAATGCTAATTTAAATCTGTCTAAAAGCATCTGTTCAATATTGCACCTTCAGTTCATGACAGAGAAGCATTCTCATCACAATCCTTGGAAAGACTCTTTGGCTTTCCATCAGCACTTACTCCCTGAAATAAGTAATTCAGTGTTACGTTTGTTTTCAGAAGTGCAACAAAACCTCAAACCAAACCTACACACTGAAGAAGCTTATCAGGCACTTAAAGCTGGAAAATTCTGTGTCAGTAGTTCTCACCTGGTAAAATAACAGAGCTGGCATCTTCATGAACTTCCATCTCTCCTTCTCTCTCATCTGTTGGGTTTTCAGATACTCGCTCCACATCTTCACTCAGCTGTGTAGTTAAAACA
Organism: Heliornis fulica; assembly: GCA_013399135.1. Taxonomy (NCBI): domain Eukaryota; kingdom Metazoa; phylum Chordata; class Aves; order Gruiformes; family Heliornithidae; genus Heliornis; species Heliornis fulica. The sequence goes on from VXBZ01012362.1 coordinate 1,237,055, forward strand.
GTGGTTCAATTTCCAAACATGCTCTCAACTTGCAATTGCTGGAATTTCTATGGTACAAATAAAAAAGGCTCCAACTAACCAAACACACAAAAACATGGTCCCAATCCAAAAGCACCCAACACCTGTTCCACTCATTCACAAGAGCCATATTTATATAGACCCACAGCTAAAAATTAAGCTACTTTTACCTTAATGTTAAAAGTAGCTTAATGCTACAAAAAATAGATGTAACCTACTTCTATCCTGCTGCTTCAACAATAACACCATCAAGACCAAAGTAATTGTTTCCCCGGAAGCTTCAGCTCACTTCAATTTGGGCAATGCTCTCTGAAATAAGCAGGAACTTGGTCTGTCACTCAAGAATGTATTTTTAGGCATAAACAAGCTGCAGCACATACCAGCAAATAGAGCATTAGCACTTTTTAATCAAGAGGTGCACAAAGAATGAGTTGCACTTTGACAGGTAATTCAAATACAGTCTCAGTTACATTGGTAGGTGGGTCATTACAAGACATCCCTACATCTCTGGTACTTATTTGAGCTCACTGTACATATTATTATACATTAGTGGTTATGCAACCAATTAGTCTTCCAGTGTTTTCAAAACAGCATCAGAGTCCAGATGTTTTCTTGTTTTGCTATTCAGAACTCCACACCCAAACTGCTAAGTCACTTCCATCAGCATCAGAAGGTTATCACATCAGATAGGTGTCACACGAGCTCTTGAAGCATGAGACTTTTTGTATATAAAAGTATATAAAGTATCTCCTGTATGGCTTTCTAAGTTTCTCCCATGGCAGGGACTGACTTACAAATTGTTGCAGTAAGCCTGCAAGACATCATGCATTGCACGGTAACCGTCCAAGCTAAACACTCAGTGTCACCTGCATAAACAGGTAAGGAAGATTAGTTTTGTTCCTATTTCTGGGAAAATGGGAGCACAGTTAATGCAGCAGCTCACCTGAATGCTATTAAACTTTACAGTCCTGACTTACCCAACAGTAACGCACATGTATCCATAAGGAAGCGCATTTATTTCTCTCAACTTTAATTCAGTATTTAAATCATCATTATACCATTATTTGCACTTATTAGGAAAGAGTCCATTCATTTCACATCTTCGAAGTCTGATGTAAAGTCTCCATCACCTCCCTCCGTATTTCTGCCCACATTGCCACCATGCAAAACAAGTTGAAAGCAGTTACTCAGTTGGTTTTAAATGCTCTGCACATAAAGCACAACTGCCCACGGTGTAAGGCATGGAGTGAATAGGTAACTAAACTGTTCATTTGAGGGGACTTGCCAGGGTCCATCTGAAGATAAAGAGGAAGGGAAAATTAACACTCTGCTCCTTTTTGTAGGAGCAAGAAGAGTATTCACTGAATGTCTTGTACCAGTTAAGCTAAATCAGCTAAGAAGCCAGTTCAAATTCTGCTCATGCAAGTTTCTTATACCATATCTGATTGAAGTAGTTTAACAAAAGGTACAGAGTCATTGCAGTCTCTCTGCTGACTCCCACACCTCTCTGGCTCAGCCAGGGTTCCCCAGGTACAGGCACCTCATCAACAGAGGTGTTGCAGAGAATAAGCAAATTCTATTCCTGAGAGCAAGGAGATCCCAACACAAGTTTAAAGAAAAACACAATACACAACATTTGTAAGTCCTCTCAAGAGGACTTACTGCAACTGTCCTACACAGAAAAGACTCAGAAAATTGTAACCTTCTGTTATTCCTTAGAAACAAAACAAAAAAACAATATGTGAGCAGATATAATAAAACATATTCACAAGGCAGGCGGTTTCATAAGCTTTTCATTCAAAACCAGCAAAGAACAGCTAGTCAAAAGCAGAAGTGCTGACATTGCCTCAGGTGCAGTGAGTAGGTTGAGCTGATGTGTAATACCCCCTAAAACCAACTAATTTCAGTGCCAGTCTGAACACCTGACTTGACATAAGGTGAAGTTGCCCCACTCTGGGGCCACCAAGGGCCTAGAACTGCTCATGGCTCAGCTACTGCACTCTGAGCATACAGCATACCAATCTACAAGGCACAGCAGCACAGACCTACAAACCCAACAACTCAGACATAGTGAGCTATGTGTCACTATGAGACTATAGTCTCACAGTGACACATAGCTCACTATGTCTGAGTCTATATGTCTGAGACTATAGTCTCACAGTGACTGGGAAGCCAGCACAGCATTACTGCATGACAGCCAGTGCTAGCTTCTCCACACATCTGAATTCCCAGGTCAAGCCAAATGACAACACTGAACTTGGTGTATGCCAACAGCGTTCACCCACACAGAGCAGCTCTTTTGGTATCTTATTTTTGATGAAAAGGGTGAAGCACAGTCGTCATGCAGAAGGAACACAACCTTGCAGGGCAGTTAAATGCACAATAAGATGTGGAGATAGGCTAGGATGTCAAGAGCAGGAAGGGCACAAAACAGACCTTTGTTCAGCATTCCTTTGGATTCAGCACATACAGCTGAGTGAGAAATAACTGTAGGATCCTGTTCATGACCTGTCAGCTCCTTTTTAGTCCTGCACATAGAAAAGTACCAGACAGACAGAAGCTCAGAAGCGAATTCCAGACATTTCAGCATCCCTATTTGGGGCAGGACCATCACAGGCTGCCCCAGGTGCCAAAGAAGGGATGGCAACACAGCTGCTGCACTTGCACACGATCGAGACTTGTGCTATGAAGTTTGGGACAATCACAAACATACAGAGCAGTGCCAGTGGTGGCTGATACGTAGGATGGAAATGTAGTGTGCATAGTCCAGTCCATACTTCAGGCATCACAGTGATTTCATTAACTCCTTCAAATACCTCCCCTGCCCACAAGCTCTTACATGAGCTAATTTTATCCCAATAATCACAAGATAAAACCTTCCTACTAGATAGACCAGCATTAAATAAAAGGGGAACCTGTTTATATAGGTCTTTCACAGGTCCACTGATTCACCACCTTCCAATGTCTTCTAGCCTGACATGAAAGCCAGAAGCTGAAACTAAACAGGCAGCACTATACTAAACTAGAACGTATTAAAACAGAGCCCCAAACTGCTCATCGCATACACAGGAAGACAAGCATCTGAATTCCTTTCACTTGCGAGCTGTGAACAAAAGCGACCTGCCCCAAGGCTCCAGCGCTGCCGACCTCGGCACAAACAGCTTGTATCTGCAGCACCAGAGAAGGACCGAGCAAGGGATCCCCGTCGCTGGAGCCCGGACACTGATAGGGGAAGTGCCGCTGCCACCGGCTCTTGGCAAGGCGAGAACCTGGCCTTCGGCTTCATACGCTGAGCTCTCCCGACAGACCACCTCCTCGTTCCGAAAGCCCCACTTGCGGAGCTCACCGGCCACCTGTACCCAGCTGATAACGCTTCAAAGTGCCGCGTTTAACCCCTTTGAAAGGTAAAACGTGAAGTCAAGCACACCCAAAACACCCGCTTCTTGCTGGCGCGCGTAGGCGCAACCTGACATCCCAGCTGCCCGCAGTAAGGAGGGCTGGGGGCAGCACCGGGCAGGCGAGGGCACGCAGCCTCACGGCAAGACCCTGCCGAGCCATAGAGCCTGAGATCGGGCCGAACGGAGCCCACGGCGACAGTACCGAACCCGACCGCTTAGCGAGCGCCGGGGTCGGGCACGCCGGCCGGGGTCCTGCCCTGGCCCCTCCCGGCAAGCTGGGACCCGCCGCCCACTAGCCCTGCTCTGTGCCCGTCGCCCCCCTTCCCCGTACCTCCTGGTAGGATGCGGAGACCTCTGGTCTTAGCATGGCATCGGCGGAGGAGAGCAGCGGGGACCAGCAAGCTGCCCAGCCACACCGCACCGCGCGGGACGGCGACACCGCTGCCTCGCCAAGTCGCCCTGCGCGGGCAGGGCCACGCAAGCGCCAGGACCCCCCCACCCTCTCTCCCGCGGCCGGTCGCTTCCCGCCGCGGCCTCTGCCTCGCCCTCGCCACAGCAGCGCGGAGGCTGCTGGGAGGCGTAGTCCCGTGCGAGCCGCCTCGAGGGCCGCAGGGCCGCCGTTGGTGCCGGGCTGAGGGGGAGGAGCGGGGTTGTCGCCTCGGCTGAGGGCAGTCCTTGTCTCACCTCAGTGGGGTGGAGCGGGGAGACTTTCGACTGTGGTCGTGCCGGCAATAGCCGCTCTCGCTTTCCGCCTCCGAGCTGTAGGGGACAGAGCTTTCGGAGCCCCGCGTGCTGCAAGGCTTTCCACGCCGTCGAGCTCGCGTCTTGTTTCAGCTTCCAGAGCTCGCTTAGCAGTTTCTGCCCAGATCTCCTGCTCTAGGCAGCGTGACACCGTCCAGTGCTGCACGGCCGCTCATCACACCCATCAGCGGGGTTTTTGTCAGGCTTAACGGCACGTTTCTCTACTGAGAGCACAGAAGAGTAGAGTGCAGAGCTGGGGAAAGGAGGGCTTTCCTACCTCATGCACTTCACAACGCAAATTTTCTTATATGAGACTGAACTAGATTGGAAAATCAAGACCATTCTGCCAGCTCTCCCCAAGATGCATGCAGTAAACTATACCTTTGCTGCTCAAGGCTGCTAGCAGAACATCAAAGCAACAGACTCACATGACAAGCAGAGAAAACTTGTGCAGGGCTTCTACAAAGGCCCACTGGTGCCAAGCTGGAAAAAGAGTGGCACCAATGGGGTGCCCAAGGAAGATAAAAGCCAAAACCACCTAAGAGCTGATTCATGAGCCATCCAACCACAAATACCTTCAGTTACTTTCCTTCCCTAGCTTGGAAGAAATAGTTACTGTTTCATCACCATGAAAAGACATGCACAATATTTCTTTCATTAAGATGCAGTGCTGTAGTGGAGTCTGTGCTCAGTAGATCATTTCCCTATGCCAAAACCCCACACCTAAGTTAATAACCAAGGTTTTAAGTCCGTTGAGAACAATCTTAATAGACAGCTTCTCTTTTCAGAGAGTACTTGATACTAATTTTTCAGATGTCTATGGTTGAAACTCAAACTCACTCCCAAATCAATAAAACTTTGAACAGATGTTGACTAGTATTCAGCACTAGGCCTCCACTGGGGAGATACTAACAAGTAACAATTTCAGAATAAAAAGTAAATGTGATTGAACCAAACTGACAAAATAGACTTTTGCCTGTTTCCCAGCAGCATAGGTCTCTGCAGCATTCCATGAAAGCTATTTGCAGGCACAGCAACAAAGCAAATGCCAGAGCCCTTCTCGCATGTAATGGGGCTGTTTTGTCCAAAGATTTACTAAAGGTCTCTTTTATGCTTGACATTTCATACCTGTCTTGTGGTGTGTGGAGTCAGCAAATGGATGAGATGGACAGCCCGGAAGGGAAGCCTGTTCTAAAGCCTAGCTGCTGTTTAGGCACTGTAGGCAAATTTCACTGCTTAGGTAGAATCACAGTACCAACCTTGTAAACCTTCACTCTTATAGAACCAATACTCAGCTTGCCACACCAGATGGCAGCCCACAAGCACCCAGATGGCCACAGCATTCCTCATAATCTGGCTCTGCGATTGGGCTAGTAGCTCCCAAGGGGACATGGCTTGCTGATCATCAACCCCATACTGAGGTGACATGCCCTTGCTCCCTTGTCTTGTGCTGCTTGTGTCATCCACAAGAGAACTATGGAGGTGTTGCTTTGGATTAGCTATTCAACTGTTTACACCAATGCACAGAACAGCCTTTGGACAGCCAGTGGAAAAGGGTGTGACCTGAGGCAACATAGGTGCCTTCCAATATGGACACCAAGATTTTATACAAGAAGTTTATAAACAATCTTTAAAGCAAAGCCAAACCCATTTATATCTCCTATTTACTGTCCAGATCCTTCTCTGAACAGTCCAGCTTTCACAACACACAGTACAAGGAGCAGAGATACCAAACTGGAATTTTAACTTCAGCATGGTAGTCAGGAGGACTGGGTGCTGCAGCACCAAACATCCAAGTTTTCAATCCTTCAGGTCCACACTTGCCAGCACTACAGCGAGGGATGTGATAGATCTAGCAAAACTGCGCAAACTTTCTAATTTTCTTAACCCTGTATAGAACTACAAGCATCAAACTGCTCATTCTTCTGCCAGCCCAGGATGTTTCCCCATGCTATATTAATAGCATGTGGAAATTGTGTCACTTGAAAATTTCCTATTTATTCTCTCCTTCCGTAGGCTAAAAATACCAGTTTACTTGAAACCTGCCTTTTGCACACCAATTTTTGTGAATAAGCATTTAAATCTTCCGAGGGGAAGGAGGGTAGAGTCGGAGGAATCTTTTATTAGATGCCGTTAGGATGCCAGCTGCACGTCCCCTCGGCAGAGCACTCCATCTGCATCTGCTTCACACGTAGATGTTTCATCTCAGTGCACCTTTAAACGCCTTGGCTTAAACCCGTCCCTCGTACCTTCATTTAACCAAACCGCCGGCGCAGGAAGTCTGTTTTCGCCCACCGGCCCGGAGACAAACGGGACTCGGGGCTGCCCCCAGCGGCAGCTGGAGGCGGGGCCGCCGTCCGTCCTCCGCGGCATGGCGGGCGGCGCGGCCCGGCTGCTGCTGGCCACACTGCTCGGCGCCTTGCCGGCCGCGGCCGAGCGGGAGCTGCGCTTCAGGCCGCCGGCCNGGTCTTTAAGGCTGCTGGGGTCGGGGCCGGCGGGGCGACCTGGCGTCGCTCCGCGCAGTACACAGCGTTGTTGCCGCCTTCCCTGGTGCTGGGTGCCCTGAACCCACGTTGAAATTTGGTTTTCTTGTGCTCTGCTGCTGTGCCATTGCCCCCTCCCACTAATTACGGGGCACCTTGCTGTTCAAGGGTTCCCGAGACTGTTGGCATGTTCGTGTTGCTAGCCCGCTGTTCAGTTGCCCTGCTGGCAGCTGCTGGTTTGGGCCCGGTGGAGCAGCATAAAGACCATTAGATGACTCCTGCCTGTCTTAGTAGTCGCCCACTTGACAAGGTGCTCATGGCAGTGAATTTGATATTGCTCTAAGTTGCAGCCATAGTGGTTTTCACCCAGCAGATCATTAAGCCGTGTATTTAGACCACTTTTTTTCCTCCCTACAAAATTACAGAAGTAACAAAGCTATTTTAACTTGAGAGATTTTAGCTTTGTGTGATGCAGAAGTCTCAGCAGAACTTTGTATTCAATATGATAAATTGATGCTCATCTGTCTTATTTTTTTGGAAAACACACTGGGTGATCTTAGTGCCTTCTCTAGATACTTTCAAGAAACTAACCATCCCCTGACTAAAAATAAATCGTGCACATAAAGGATAACACAGAAGCACTGGTTTATTAAGTAAAACAGATGTTAGCAGATCAGATTTGTGTGTGTTTATTTATTTGTCTGTTGTTCTCTTAATCAAATAATGAACGCTGTTGGCCACACACCCTTTTATCTTGGGCTATATCCATCTGCATTAGGAACAGAAAGATGCAGTTGATCATCTTGAGCAGACAAGCATGTGGGCAAGAGGTGACTTGCAAGACAGGCCATCATCTTCCATAAATGTGACGTTTAGATTAAAAAGATTCTCTCGTTCCATATGCTTCAGTCCTGGAAAAAAACAAACTCGGGGACAGTTTAAAACACAAGCAAGAAATTTCAAGAGATTACGCTTGTGCTTGTGTACACACACAAACATGTGAAAACATACAACAGGGAATTTAATTACCTTCTTTGTGTCCTGAGTACTTGCAGGTTTCATTGCTAAAGCTAATTACATTTTGCCTGAGCTTAAGTGTTGAGGATATATTGATGGCCTCCTTTCCAGGAAGGACAGCCCATCTACCTGGCGGTGAAGGGAGTAGTATTTGATGTCACCTCTGGAAAAGGTGAGTTTACATCTCCTCTGCTGTCTGCTTTGTTTTCATGCCATCATTCAATCACTTGGTTTTAAATGTTCCCAGTGTATCAGAAGCCTGCAGTTCAGTTGCAACAGAAAAAATATACTTTTTTCCTTTTCAAAAACACTTGATTTTCATCCTCCAGTATTTCCCCGGAAAGGTTTTGCCCAGAACTAACACTGGTTTGGGATTATAGCACATGTAGACAGCCAAGCTAACGTAGTCCAATTAGCTTTGTTGTTGACAACAGAAATGCTGGACGCCTGCCCAGACCCCTGAGTCCTCACCAGATGTGGGGTCAGGCCACGCAGAAGCCAGCAGTTCAGCACTTTATTGCGCTGGGTACATAAACTGACCAGATGATAGCTAACTTGGGTGTGACCGTGTTGCACTACATATCTGCTGCAGCTGCATCGTTTCCTTTTGTGCTGGTGTTTGCGTACCTGTGCTGCCCAGTAGCCTGGTCAAAACTGTTGGAAGAGTTGACTGGGATTTTTAAAAGAAGGCAGGGGCTAAGAAATTTTTTTTTCTGCTTTAAAATATTCTTATTTTATGAAGCTGCTTGTCTCAACATTTACACCTAAACCACTTATTGCTGTATTTGCTGTAAAATGTTTGGAGGGGCCAAAAGGGTCCTGGACATTTGCCTTAATGCCATCATAAGCAAATTAAGGGCTTGTTGCTTTGTTTGTACTAAGCCTGTTAATGCAGCTTGTCTGGACATACATGTTGCCTGGTAAATCCTAAATTAGACAAGGCTTACCACTACAAAGTCTGGAGTCTAAAACACATTAATGAGAATGTAAAGCTTCCAAAATAACAGATAAATTTGCCCTGGTTCCAGGTAGGATAGAGTAAATTTTTGTTCTAGCAGCTGGTGGAATGCTATGTTTAGGAGTTAGGATGAGAGCAGCACTGATAACACCCCAATGTTTCTAGTTTTTGCCAAGCAGTCAAGGACATCGCAGTTCTTCGTAACAAGAACGCGGGGGGGTGGTGGTACCCAGGAAGCTTGGAGTGGACACGGCCAGGACAGGTGACCCAAGCCAGCTAAAGAGAGTATTCCGTGCCAATTACATCATGCTCAGTATAAAGGGTGGTCGGTGGGGGAGCGGGGCACGTCTCCAGGATGTGTGGTTTTGGAGGTGAGCCGGTTCTGGGACGACTTTTTTTCTTCTCACCTCCAGCATTTTAGAGAGTGTGGCTGCGTGGTGTTCAGCCCTGGCTGGAGAGAAGCCACGACAAAATTCTAAGACTGCAGTACAGAGTTCAAGAGTTATACAACCTGAGGTCTGGGATAGATTGTCAAAAAGTAGCAAATCAAAAGCCAGTTTCTGAAGAAGGGTCTTAGACTTCAATTCTTGCTTTCAGTTCAAGTCTAACAGGCTGGTGAAAAGTACAGGCTGAACATACATGGCCAGATCATCACTGGATGATTTTTTTTTCCATCTGACAGAATTTTATGGAAAAGGAGCCCCATACAATGCTCTTGTTGGAAAAGACTCAACAAGAGGAGTTGCAAAGATGTCTTTGGATCCAGCAGATCTTACACATGACACAGTAAGAAAATGGACTATTATTTTAATTCTGCTTCTTTTACAAGAGGATGAATGATAATACTAAATTATTTGTATTAAAGTTGATTTACATTTTTTAAAACTATGCATTAATATTCTGTAAATACATATCCATTTTATGTATTTAATGCTCACAGAAGTAGCAGTACTAACAGCCTTAGAGGGGAAAGGTTTTAATCTGTGGAATCAACACATTTTAGGTAAGCATGTGAAGGGGAAATAACCTGCTGTTTAAAAAGATGCTTCTAAAGAGAGTAAATTACTTTCTTTGTCACTCAAGGTAGTGTATTCTGTGTAACTGACGTGGCAGTGCGTGCTAACTCTGGAAGGGGGTTATTGCTTGTTTGTACTAAGATTTACTTATGCAGGGAACATGAAGGGAGATTAATGGCTTGACCTGAATATAATAAAGTTTTGTCAAGGTTCTTGACAAGAAAGATTAAGAAAATAAAGTTACACATTATGCTATCAACTTTGTTAACTGTGCTCTGCAAAGTGCCCCAAAACCTGACCCTAAGGTTTGTAGTAGTCAGTAGAAAATAAAAATGCATGTAAATATCTGTATTTTTATTTCTTTGAGACAGGACTTTCATTTCCTTATCTAATTTAGACAGGACTCACAGAAGAAGAACTGAAGTCCCTGGAAGATATCTTCAATAATGTTTATAAGGCCAAATATCCAATCGTTGGCTATACTTCTCGACGCATTCTGAATGAGGATGGCAGTCCCAATCTAGACTTCAAACCCGAAGATCAGCCACATTTCAACATTAAAGATGAGTTTTGAGAAACATCTTTTGTACTTGGAGAATGCCTGAGGAGAGGCACGACGCAGCATGAGATTGATTTCCTGTTTTCTGGAGATCATTACAACAATTAGCTATCCCAAGTCAGCTTTCTGTTTAGAAAATATAAGTGTGTGCACTCAGAGCTTTTGGGAAACAAATGGATCTGTATTAGTATCATACGCTGCTACATACATTGCTCTCAATAATTAGGAATTATTTCATATCAAAGTACTTGCTGCCCAGATTTCCTCGTTTACAAGTGCTTGATGTAAAATTACATTCCTTAGAAACAATAAGGATGTTTTTGATAGTTGAAACATGTCTGGTCTTTTTTAAATCCCGAGTTGCTTCCCACTCCTTGGTAAAGTGCAAATGCATTATCTGGGTGAGCTAACATCAATTCTCTGTGCTTCAAGTGAGTGTTGGCATCACGTGTACAAACAGGTGTAACAGAGGCTTACATTTTAAAAAGCATTGTGGGATTTAACATTTGATAGGTTCGAGAATACAGTATATAAAACCACTCAATCTCATAAAATGCAGTTACTGTGGAATATTTATGCAAAGCCTATGGCTGTAAACCAAGACAAATAAATCCTTTTTCCCCACAAGAACTACTGTGACAGTTTTAAGTAAGACTTACGTTATTTATGTTATGTTTGCTTTGAATAAATAGCAATTTATTTTTTCTTAAATAATTATCAAAGTTGTCATCTGTATTAGATTATGATGACTTCCTTCTAGCTTCCTCCACTCTTTCTCTGACAAAAAAAACCCAAAACCCAACCCAAAAAGGAAATTATAGCCCACTGTTTAGTACATACTCATACAGCACAAGTTTATTCTAGTAGTTAGTCACCAGCAGGTATTGTTAACATCTTTATATTGACAATTTTATTGGGTTTCTCTGGTAGTCCTTCAGCAATAAGGTGAGTGTAAAAGCAGGTGCTATATATAAACTGCTAACCACTGACTTTCACTAACTGAAGTAGAATGTAAATTGTCATGTATGTGGATTTATCTGCTGCTGTGACAGGTTGAATTGGCGTAGAAAAACTGAGCAAATGCTCCAAGTTCTGTATTAGTAATATAGGCATAATAAAAGTAGAATTCTGTATTTTGTTCTATTTCTTTAGCATTTTGGCCATTTTCTTTGCAGGAAGGATTTTATTAGATGATTCTCCACTTAATGGTTTGCAGGGGACAGCTGCCTGTCAGTTGAAGAACTAGAAAAGCTGTTTATTTATCTATCTTTTCTTTCACAATGTTACAGACTTCTACCATTAGACTACCTGATGTGCAGGAGGGAATCCACAGGTGC